>NJDD01000012.1:195688-225902 GCA_002245505.1 Calephelis nemesis
AAAAAAAAATCCGGATTTCAATGATTTCGACGTCCAACTGTCCAAAAATTGTGAATTTTTGAAGATTTTGCTGGAATTCTATCATCAAATCCAAAATTGATGGCAAAGGACCGTCTCGATAGTACTTTCAGATAAAAAAGATTTGAAATCGGTTCACGAATTATCTGGCAAACAGATTAACATAGGTATATAAAAAAGTAAGTTAAACGTACAACCTCCTCCATACTTCTATATCGGTTGAAAATCGTTACATTTACTGATCCACTAATCGAATCATGTTAAAATAATAGCGGGCCAACTCGGAGACAAGAACTATCTTACCATAAAAAAAAATTAAAATCGGTTAGTTATTGGCCGAGTAATGATCGTGTAACAGTAACAAACAAAAATATATAAAATACAGTCGAATTGATAACCTCCTCTGTTTGGAGTCCGATAAAAATTTACTACACCCTATACGGATCAAAATGTTTTAAAAAACACTTACCAGTATAAATATGGTTTTTCTCTTTCAATGTTGACCGAGTTTATGGGATCCAGACGAAACCAGGTAGTGAATGTGAAACCATTTTCATAAGGCCATCGAGCCAACGGCGGCAGCACTACCGCCTGTAACAAAAAGCACCACATTATTCTCTGAGTTATTTACATTTTGGATATGGATTGCAATCGCTAGGGAAACGAAATCATCCTGAACCACCGGTCTCGTATCATAAATCAATACCCATTTTTCGAACTGACCGATGACAGCCTTTGACCATCTCGTTGGTCAAGGGACTAGCTAGCGTAAACGCCTAGCTCTATCGACCAACCGTGAGGGTCTGGTTCGATTCCCGAAGTGAGCAGGCATTTGTGTGATGAACATTTGGATGTCTGCATTTCCGGGTCTGGGTGATTATTAAATTTATTCTGGTATACAGTCTTATATACTGCTGGTCAAATTTTGAAAGAGGTTTGGGAATATACATGGAAGTTTTTTCCATGTATCAGAATCGTTGACAAACACTCAAAGTTAGATTCAATTTGTGTAATTTGTAAAGGGATATTTATTTTCATTTACAGAAAGCTGTGTCATCTGTTCTGGACAGGTAAACCATACCACCTTCGATCTGCAAGAACAATACCGGACGTGACGTATTTCTAATAATATTTGAAGGCATACAGTATATTATTTTTATTTTAAATTAAGCAAGCTTAAAAAGTGCAAAAAGTGTAATAGTTAGGCAACTTGAAACTGACATCATAGTATTTGTTTCATTTCCTCCATTTTATATTTCTATAAAATATAGTGAAGCCCTTCAAGGTAATCAAAGGGGCTAATTATGTATCTCAGTCGCCAACAAAAATGGAAAAGTGTACATCAATTAGCTGTCAAATGACGTGTTTTATATTTGCTATCGCCAGTGACCTACAGAAATACAAATGCAAACACAAATGACGTCATTTGTACACTTTTCCATTTTTAGTTGGCACCTGAGTTACGTAATCAGCATCCAGATCATACTAAACTAAAAACTAAACTAAAAGCTAAATTAAGAACAAAACAATATACTGTTTTGAAAATGTCTTAAGTAGAATTTTAACTTAATACTGTGCTAAGTGATATAAATGAAACGGAAATCCCATGAACATCATCATCAAAATGAAAAAAAACCGACAATATGGCTCAGTAACCGAACAGGTCACTGAAAAAAGATAAGATTAAAGAAAAATATTTCAAAGAGTTTAATCAATCCAATATTTTTTGCAATTACTTTTTACGATTTGATGATGTACCTAATTTTTCCCTGTGTTGATCCGGGCTCTTTTGCAGAATAGACCATCTGCCTTCCTGCCAGGCAGCTCGTAAAAGGCGAGCATAGGCTTACCGTCACTAACACCGTGACATTTGACAAGGTGGTAGAGTTTCGCAGCGACTCGCCCGGATTGGTACCACCGCCTTACCTATTCCTGCCGCCATAACGTCATGACGTGTTCCGGTTCGGAGGGTAAGGTAGCCGGTAAACTTACTTTTGCTGGAGGCCTAATATCCTGACCTCAGGTTGGCAACGCACCATTACCATCTTTGGTGTCTCTAGGCGGCGTGAATTTCTTACCATCAGGTAATCCGTCTGCTTGTTTGCCTTTCTATGAAATAAAAAAAACCTACATACGTATATACATTGTGACGTTTTATATTAAAATCATTCAAGTATTAGTTCCCTAACTACATAATGTATATCCAGATAGATAAATCCATTGAACCAGAAGCTAAAATGACGATTCCATCGGATCCCGAATAGCGAAAGGGTTCTGTAAAAACTTATTTTATACTTGAGCGGAGCCCAAAGCTACGGGCTCTTTTGTACGTTCCGTCTTTACATCCAATCAATAAAATCTACATACGGCTGTTTCATTGGCGACGACCTATAGGAATATCGAAAATTGATATAAACTCAAGTAAGCTTATGTGCTATTAAACATTTTTTTTTATGATAATGGAATCAAACAAGCAGATGGTGATGTCTGAATCGGTGATCAGTCCTGATGGTGAGAAAATAACGCCACCTAGAGACACCAAAGGTGGTAATGGTGCATTGCCAACCTGAGGCCGGGGTGTTAGGCCTCGAGCAAAAGTAAGTTTACCAGCTACCTAACCCTCCGAACTGGAACACGTCAACGGTAAGAATTGGACGTTACGGCGGCAGGAATAGGTAAGGCAGTGATACCAAACTCCACTGTAAAATTCTACTACCTAGTCAGATGTCACGGTGTTAGTGACAGTAAGCCTATGCTCACCCTTTTCGAGCTGCCTGGCATGGTTAAAATAAGAATCAGAGATCGAAAATCCACCACCTAGTAGGATGTCACGGTGTTAGTGACGGTAATCCTATGCTCGCCTTTTACGAGCTGCCTGGCAGGAAGACAGATGGCCTATTCTGCAAAGGAGCCCGGACCAACACGGGCCACGTTGTTGGTGTTTCTTAAGGGACAAGAGGGTAGTACTGAAAAGACACATGACTTCTGCAAAAGCCAATTTAACATCTAATGTCAATTCGAATCTTTCGAATTTCGAATGTAAATCGTGACGAAGATGTATGGAGAGGAAGTACGCTAAGTGTCAAATTATCGTTTGATATCTGACAGGAATTGTCAAAAAATTAATTTCCGCGTTAGGGCTGTAAATGAAAAATAACACGGCATATAAATCAAGTTTTCTCAACGAAAACGAACAATTTTGCAAACGAATGCGCCACTATGTGCTGGTCTAAAAAATAACACGGCTTAAATTAAGTTTTCTCAACGAAAACGAACTATTACGCACACATATTTAAGGAACAAAGTAGAACTACCAACTTAAGTCGAGATGCGTTTAACGCATATCGCGAATGAAATATTAATTCGAAAGTGAGAAATTCGGTATTACTGATTTCATTAAAAATTTTTGTATAAGATCTCTAATATACAAAGTACTGAAACTTTTCAGGGAATAATCATTAAACAATTTCGATCATAACGGTCTAGTGCTAGACTTGACTTGACTTGGTGATGTGGCCACAAAAAAGTGTTTTTTATTTTATATTAAAAACAACGTTGCCTGGGATATATGGCCGGTTGGCGATGGTGTTGCCAGCTATCATGTCGTGGGACTTATATTGTATAATATTGTAAAACGTCTTTAGCTAATCGTAAGTACCCCGGTTATAGCTCTGGTTACCTTATAGATAATAGGCGCGTGAAGACACTTTTTTAAAATAAACGTATATATAAGAAAAAACTGTCGTTTCACTAACTGCTGTATCAGTAGGAAGCTAAGAACCAAAAAATTACAAAAGTATTATAAATGCAGAATTTTGTTTGTGTGTTTGTTAGTTTAACGCGGATATATGTCAGTTACCGAGGGCGGTATTCCCAAACAATTATGTGTTAGGGACCTTCAATAAAAGAGCGTACTCATTCCTTAAAGGTCGGCAACGCGTCTGTAACTCCTGTGTTGCGGATGTCCGTGGGCGGCGGTGATTACATCCATCAGGTGATCCACTTGCTCGTTTGTCTCCTCTTGAATAATAAAAAAAACCTAAAAACCGCAGATAGTGCAGGATAGTAATTGACGTTAACAAAAATACGTCTGAAACCCCGTAAGAGAAAATACGGGAAAACATAAAACATTTCCTCGCCCTGCCGAGCCCCGAGACCGTTATTAATATCTATAACTTGCAAAGGGATAAGTATAAACTATCCGGACCCATTAATCTTACCAAAGGACTCCATATAAATCTTGAGACCAGTCGACACATAAATAATAAATGGTAGTTAAGTGCTTCAAAAATGTTTGATCGGGAAAGCTCGTAACTTACAGTTTTTTAAAGGGTTCAATATTTCTATTACACGTTCGCTGCATTGAAAAGGGCTAAACAGGAACTTGAATAGTTCAGTCATGAATGAAAGCTTTTGAACCGATCTTCCGCTAGGTACAGGTAGCTAAATCGTTAAGATTTTCAACTTTTTATGGTGTAAGACAGTGAACCATCACACGGCTCTCCTGATGGTAAGAGATGACCACGGTCTATACACACCACACCATAGATGTTATAGGTGCGACGCTGTCTTGTGGCCGGGACGGTGTTATGAAAGCTTAACACCCGGTCTATATGGTAAACAAGGCAGCGACGCACCCACAACATCTATCGTGTCTATAGGCTGTGGTTATATCTTATCATCAGGAGAGCTGCGTGCTTGTTCGCTGTCTTTTGCCATAACAAATTTCTGCAAATTGCAAGAAATTTTGTTTGACTTCAAAGGGAAGGTCAATAGCCGTTATTTTCTTTGCATTTGGAACATACTATACTCTGGTACACCACAATATATATACATCTTTATACTAAAAAGGAAAGATTTGATTGTTTGTGCCCCGGGTGAATATGGGCTACTGCTATACCCTAACACTGTACCCCTTATACTCTACCTAGCACCTACACATCAATCCTCCACTCAGATGCAAGCATGCAGTCAGCACATCTCACATCCATATCTACCAATTCCCGTCAGCCTCAGCCAGTCTTCACTCAGTCCTCTTCCAGAGCAGATCATACTATATAAGCCTGTTCCCTTTCTGCTCTATTTCTCTATTCAACATACAGATTTAATCAAGTGTAAATTAATATGTCTTTTATTAAATAAATCTCTTCCAGTTCTAAATAAAATCTTTTTTTAAAAAGGTCCACGTCGGAGCTCGTTACTTATTTAGCTACGTTATTTCTGGGAAATATTGGAAAATTGTCCACCCGTTCTATTATAACAAAATTAATAAATGTTAAGTAAACTTGTATGCAACCGTAACCCTAAAATGATCTGTAAATTAAAAATAACTCCATAAAATATTGCTTTTTGCTCGTTATTTATTTAGCTACGTTATTTCTAAGAAGTATTCAAAAATTGTCCACCCTTTCTAGTTATTATAACAAAATTAATAAAATGTTAAGTAAACTTTCATGCAACCGTAATCCTAAAACGATCTGTAAATTAAAAATAACTCCATAAAATATTGTTTTTTGGATTAAGATTATTATAATTAGTGTTAGTAGGACATCATCTACCTGCATGCTATCACGGTATGTTTCGAAATTCTGTATGTATATAAAATTTAAGCTAATAGAATTTTAGTTCGACAGCATCATAATTTACTTGTATATGCCGGACGTACAATGGAGAGTACCTACCTCAAAAAAATGAAGTTCTAATTTGTAAGAGACTCATGCATGTGTGACATGTAAATCTCCTAATATTTATGGAAAATAATGTGAAAACACTTTCGCCTTGATATCATAAAGTTACATGAAGGTTCTTTATTCTCAAGTGAAAAGTTTAACACGCTTGCAGTCGCACAGTGACGACGGTGTTGCCATATACGCCTTAACACTTAGACAGTTTGACAGCTTAAATTGTTTCGAAGTAAAGCAACGTCAGCAGGTATCACTTCAGATAAATATCATAAAACCACAAATAGCTAAAAATATAACTTGAACATGGCCGTACTATAAAATCAATTAGAGATTAAATTCATTTATTTACAATTCACATTGGAAGTAACTGTAGACAGATCTACATAACGATTTGGATGAAAGGTATAATTGCACATATAAATAAGTACCCTGTTGAAAAAAGACAAACTGGTACCTTAGTAAGAAATTCCACTATTTCTAATATTCGTTTTGAGATATCTGCAATGTAAGGTAAAAGTTATTTTTCCTATAATAAGTTCGCACTTAAAATTTAACTACCATATGAAGTACATGTACATGCTTTACTTAGAAAAGAAAGAAGTAACCAATGACTATCTAAATTGCACATTTCATCAAACCTAGGATCACCAAGCAAGTAGTACCAAATAGGTAGGCAAGCTATTAAGGCGTTACGATTAAGGCCGATACATTCACACGGAACAAAACGCAACTTTAAACGCAGCAAATCCTAACGAATGTATGGACCTACAACATAATATGTTAGTAATTTGTCCGTAAGAAATTTGAATGGAATTGTATGAGCGAAATTTCGTTTCGATTTATGAAACTGTACGTAATACAAACGTATGTTTTATGTGTATGTAATAGTAAGACACAAACATGAACCATACATAGATAAGTAACCGATATTTGTTGTCGGAAATACTCTAAACGGATTAAAATACAGAACTCATAATTTGTAGTTTTACCATAATATACTCGAATTATGGTATCTACAATGAGTGCAAGATGTATACTGTCATAATACAAACACAGCTTTATAGAAGGTGACCATCTAACTTTAAAAAAAATAAATAAACAATAGTTAAACACATGTTTCAGTAAAATTGGATTCTAAACCAATAAGATGCTTCCACATCATCTAGGCATAGCATGGTTATTTGTTGGATATTTTGTGAATGGATGTAGGTACCCGGGAAGACCAAGGTTGACATTCCACTAAGATCACTAGGATATTATCCGAGGGTGGTGTCAAGAGTCTTCGAAACCGGCGTGTTTTTATGAAAAGAGTAATGAATGTGAAGGAAGCCAAACAGGTTTGTCAGGATCGTGAAGTCTGGCACTCGATACTCTATGGCTACCACGTAAGGGACTTGGCTTGAAGATATGTATATATGTATGAATGTATTTGTTGAATATCAATATCAGACAGTGTTTAGTCAACCAGGAGTCTAATTTCTTTAGTGGTATGGCGGCAAATCTTTATATATAACTAGCTGCTCCGGCGAACTTCGTTCCATCCGTTCAGTTTATATGGGAACAAATAAAATTTTGCTTTTCCAATTTTCCCTGCAATTTCCCCAGTTTTTCTCTTCCTAAGAACCTTTTCCTGGCAATAACTAACACGATACAAAAAGAATTAGCCGAATCGGTCCAGTTGTTCGGAAGTTATGCGCTTACCAACACATTTAGCAATTCATATTATAGATATATATAATTTCTCATTCATTTGGAGATAACTACAGTAACAAAATATTTAGGACTCATCTGAGTTATATCAACGGCAGCTCTATATCAAACCAGCGGCTAACAGCGACGATAAGCGAGCTTCATTTCGCTTACGAATCCATCAAAAACCACTTTTCAAGTTGTTACTCTCTCAGCAACGTTTATTTTCGGAAGAGTTCATTCGTCAAAATTTTTCTCATTACATTTTCGTTCCCAGATAAAATTTAACTTTAAAAGAAGTAATCATCACAGAGCTTTATTCAACGATTAAAAAAGTTATCAAACAAAGTATGCTTTTAATTTATTTAGATGAAGCTTTCATTTCTTGTAAACTTATTATAAGAGAACTATTTTCCTTACAAAGGTCAAAAGAAACAATCATACAAATTAATTTTCTAGCACCATTTCCACAGACGTTCAGTCAACAATGTTGTAAATGTAAGTAAAAATTATTGTCATTAATGTTGCCATGCACTTGTTTAAATGTTGGATAACATAAAAATCGATTTCTATAATCTATATATTAATACGTGAAGCAAAAACTTTGGAACCCATTTTACGAAAATTGCGTTGACAGAGGAGTATGAAATTTGGCACACTAATTTATATGTACTAATATTATAAAGAAAAAGAAAAGTTTGATTTTTTGTTTGTTTGTTTGTTTGAAACGAATAGGCTCCGAAACTACTGGACCGATTTCAAAAATTCTTTTACCTTTAGAATGGTACATTACCCTTGAGTGACATAGGCTTTGTTTCATCAAAATCGAAGCAGTAGAAGCCAAGTTACGCAGGCGAAGCTGCTTGAAACTGCTAGTAGTTTATATAAGGAGAAGTGCAGAACGCTAATATTCTTTAATAATAATATTAATAAAGTACATTATTTCAAAAAACAAAACATTACACGTACTACCATGCATTTGACACACACTAACAAATATATTCATGATAACAATAAAATGTTACCGATGACGAACTATAAAGTTTGGAAACAAAGTAGTTTTAGAGGACTTGAGAAATGAAGATGGCGTTCTTAGCAACAAGATATTAAAATTATTATGGTCTAATTTCGAACAATGGGCGACCACTACTAATAAAATGAAACGGTATTGCCCTTGGTCATTGCATCCTAAGATTTCCCTACAGCCTGCACAGCGGTACCACAAAGGAGTCGTTGACTAAGACGAGGAAAGAATTACGTAATTACGAAAACACAAAACTACAGATATTTCGGGTGTATTGAAAAATACACCATTCCTGTGCCCCTAGTACCATCCAAACGAGAACGGAGAACGGATAAGACACGTCACTTGGACGTCAGATAAGGGAGACAGAGAAAAATGGGGGCTTCCGTGCGGATCAACGATAAATAAAACGCTGACAAATATAAGACATACTTACATAGCCCCTGTGGTCCCAGTTGGGATAGATGAATTGATTCTCAAAATGATTGATTGACCGCATTGAAAATAAAAAAACTAGTTTTTTTTACTCTCGTTTTAAAAATGTGTTTATGGGATTGATTGAAAATTTTCGAACTGTTGAAAAATACTAAATGACATGTACAAATGGGCTAATTATAAGAACAGCAAAACAATGCTTAAACGCAAAATAAGCACACTTTCGATTGTCGTTCGTTGATAGCGGCGTCGTTACTGTGTTAAAGGTGTAACAAAAAAGTAATGACATAATAATCTAAGGATGAAAAAGAAGATGGTGTGAATTACCACCGACAAGTTAATTTAGTTTGTAAAAGATAAAATGTGAAAAAAAAATCCTAGGAATATTTTAAAACCAATTTAAATTTATTAAATACACTTATCGATTGACAAATATTTCTCTTGAAAAGTAGTATTTAAATTATCAAAAAGTATCTTCACGCCCATATCCCCGAAGAGGTAGGCAGAGGAACAACCAGGGCACCCACGACTAGCCGAAGACACTAAGTCCCACAATGTGATAGGTGGCAAGCCATCGCCAACCGGGCACATTTCCAATTTTCATTTTTTTTTCATTAGAAAATTGGAAAAATCTAATTATCTTTTTGTTGGCCGACCCGGGATTCGAACCCGGGAACTCATGCAGTCAAGTCCAACACCCGGACCGCTAGACCACAGAGGCGATAAATTATCAATACTTCATAAAAGAACTTCATATTGGAAATATTTTAATTTTTCTTCTTCATCTTTAATTAAATAAACAAATACTCGTGTAAAAATGTAAATAACGTGTGATGTTTGTAGTCAAGGAATTTATTTTTATTTCTTGTGTACGAGATTTTAAGAAAAAATTGTTAGCAAGAGCAATTCTAATCAAAAGCTTTGTAGAAAGAAGCCTTTTGAATTGACAAAAAAGCCTCAGGTTGGCAACGCACCATTACCACCTTTGGTGTCTCTAGGCGGCGTGAATTTCTTTACATCAGGAAATCCGTCTGCTTGTTTGCCTTCCAATATCATAAAAAAATTGAATTGTTGAAGTGTGACAAGTTTCTTTCGAGGCTTTCGCGAAAAAAAATTGTCTAGACTTACAAAACCCATGGAATTCGATGTATAAATATTTTTGTATTGTTGGTGGTGGCAATATGGTTGGTTTAACCCAAGTGATCTGTTTGACTTTAAATATTTATTTTTAATACCAAATAACTTAATGGCGTGGTTGTGGTGTTTTTGAAATTGAATTAAAATAAGTTATTTGCTGAATTTGTGTGTTAGAAGTTGTAACAACAATATTTAATTACGTATTCTAACATGTTCTAGCATTTTAGAACAATAACATGCGTATATAAACACAAATTATTTAAATTTCAAACAAATTAGAAATTTACAATTCTTACAATACATTTTTTAATTTATTAAACACGGTTTTCAAATGTAATAAGTTCCAATCTACCACTTTTTCAAACCTAGCCAGCTAGGAGAAGAAACTGCAAAACAAACTTCGCGACAAAAGATAAACCCCATCTACATTGAACTAATTGTGATTATCGTGTGGTTATGGTAAGTGTAAAATAGGCCCTAACTAATACGAAGTATACATGTAATTTAATTTGTAAATTGATGAAAAATTAATTATATACTTTAAAGAACAATGGCAAGTTTCCATAAACAAAATTATATAGAATTAAACTAAACCGTCCCTTGTAAAAAAAACAAGTTACAAAAATATGGCTAAAATTCGGTGATAGTATCTGAGTCTACAAGTTTTTTGCAATTACTAATATGTTGCCAACCTGGCGGTTTTTACAATTTCACCGGGCTATAGAGTTTACAAGCTAGTTTATTTTCAATATCGTATGGCTTTTTAATACGTTAGATTAACATTAAATCAAACATACGGCATGTTTATGCCGTATACATAACAAATAAAATAAGTAAAATTCAAAAATGTAACAATGTCACGGCAAAATCGAAGTCCTAAGGGCAAACAGTAGTCACATGGGACAATATCAATCAGTCCATAAACAGTCCAGGTCGGGTAGGAATAAATAAAACACCGAATAAATGCACAAAAAAATAACCGAAACGACTAACGCAGAAGTATTCTGAAGCATCAAACTGTCAATCTGTCACTGCCAAAACCGATATAACAGCTGCGACATTTTAGACTCGAGTTAATGTAAAGTCGATTAAACTTGGAAACTGTTTGATAATAGTTTATATTATTTTATTGAATTAAAAAGTTGTATTACTTAAATAAGCCTAATGATATTTGTTTATTAAAAAGAAAATAATTAAGTTTAATCAAACGTATTTTAAAAAACAAAAAACAATCCTAGACCTTAAATTGTATAGAACATTTATTTCTTAATCGATATAATTAATTATATTCATAATGTTAGTGTTTGTAGATGTCACACCACCTTAGCAATTGAAGTATATTGTACCTACTTTTAAATCAGTTGATATGCTTTTTAAATCATCGATAATCTCCGGCTTTTAAAAGGATGAAAAAATTAAAAATCGTAAAATAATAATTTAACCTATTTAACAAAAACCCAGACAAAATTCTGCCCTTGTCCTTACATTTTTGGTAATAATATTGAAACATAAACAAATCATAACACTACTTAACACAACAACAGTTGTTAATTTTTTTAAGTTAAATTAATTTAAATTAATAAACAGTTTACTATAATTTTGTAAGAATCTCTGCCACCTTAAGACCAGTATAAGTGTAAACAACACAGGGAGCAACAAGAAACGAGTAAAAAAAGTATTTTTACTCGATTGTTTCATCATTTTAGCTTTCTACCGTCTGGTGTCCATCGCAGCATAAGGGCTTTCCGCACTGTTTCTTTTGCAATATAAACAAAATTTCATCGAGAATATATGGGAATACTCATTTTTTTGTACTCGACATTTAAGTTTATAAAAATTTTGACTTCCTTAGTATACTAACGGGAAATCATTTATTGCTGTACTCTGAGCTAAACTTTAGCTAAGTACAGAAGACGAAACAATGACATTAGCAGTTTCCTTGTCAATAAGGATTACCAGAAATGTGAAAAACTTTAATATTAGAATAAAATTATTGACCTAACCGGTATAATTTTATATGACAAATAAAATCATAAACCTCCACCTCGCAGAAGGACAACAAATTGCCACTGAATACAAACAAAATCCCCGGTATATTAAAGATCTTTAAAAGTATACAAGGGCCCAGTGTATTTGAATAAGAATCGCCAATAAGATGGGGAAAGCCGCATAAACGGCTCTACAATATCTTGGGAGCTTGTTATTGATCTGAAGATAGCCTAAACCGTGCTTAGACCAGTGATTTTATACGCGATACCAATGAAGGACGATCTGTGATAATAAGGTAGATGTACTGCGTACTTTATGTATTACATTTTTTATATAATTTGGGTATATTTTATAAAATTGTACGCAAATATTCATCACATTGTGAATATTTAAAAAAAAAGAACACGCTTTCGAACTTATCACAATTTCATGCTAAAGCCATGTCGTATAGAGTAGCTAACAAACTTTTGCAAGACATGATATAAAAGTTATTATTTACCGCGCATTGTTGGCAGTATCCGAATTTCCTGACGGTAAGAAATTTACGCCGCATATAGCCTCCAAAGGTTGAATGGAGGATCCAAATCCAAAATATCCAAAGGATAATGCTTGCCAACTTGAGGCCAGGGTGTTGATAATCGCCTTTTACGAGCTGCCTTGCCAGGCAGAAAGGCAGATAGTCTATTCTCCAAAGGAGTCCGGACCAAACGGGAATAAATGCCCATCAGGAATTTAATAGCTACGCCTAATGTGCAAGTCCAGCGGCTACACTTACCCACCAAACAGCAACATTAAAATACCAAACACTAATATTATGAGCAGAAATATGTAAGACATGTTGTTGCAAATCACTCTATTCACTATTATCATTGGTGGCCATTTGATAATACCAGACAGGGTAGGCAGGCGGGATTCTACTAAGGGAACCCAGAGGGGAACACAGAGAAAAATGCAATAAACTCAACCCCACGAACAGACTGCAAATTTAATTAGCCCATATCAATTTATAAGAAAGTCCATTGCTCTGGGAGTTCCTAAAATATCATCATCGAAATGTTTTAATTACACCCACTTAGGAGAGTTGCGGCCAGTCTCTATTGTGCCATAAATTCCTCGTTACGTGGGTCGATGCGAGTTTTAATTAGTTCGCGCCTCGGTGGCGAAAAATCTCCCACCAATATACATTTATCAGGACCGACTTCGAGCGTGATA
This sequence comes from Calephelis nemesis, assembly GCA_002245505.1. NCBI lineage: Eukaryota > Metazoa > Arthropoda > Insecta > Lepidoptera > Riodinidae > Calephelis > Calephelis nemesis. The sequence goes on from NJDD01000012.1 coordinate 208,877, forward strand.
AATTAAATTTCTTTTACTTCTAACTCCCCAAGTTGAGAAACTTCATTTTCGTCAATTTTTCCGAGTTCTTCATAATCGTATTTCTCCACGAACTTTTCTTAAGTGTTTTGGGATAGGGTATAATGCTTAATATATAGAATTCAAACACAGACGACATTCTTAAAAAAACTCTTAAATTGTTTATTTGATATTTTCCATCGTTGGTGCTTGATAAAACTTCCAAATATTCATTTTTTTAAATAATGAAGCACTTGTACTGTTTAACGTATAACTTATAATTTATAAAAAAAAAGTATCTTCACGCCCATATCCCCGAAGGGGTAGGCAGAGGCACAACCAGGGCACCCAGGACTAGCCGAAGATACTAAGTCCCATAATGTGATAGGTGGCAAGCCTATCGCCAACCGGGCACGTTTCCAATCCCGACCAACATTTTTTTTATTAGAAAATTGGAAAAATTTAATTTTCTTTTTGTTGGCCGACCCGGGATTCGAACCCGAGACCTCATGCAGTCAAGTCCAATACCAGGACCGCTCGACCACAGAGGCGATTAATTTATTATTTTGTAAATAGCCTACCGGTTTCGCTTAGAACTTAAACTACTAAACAATATTTTTGATTTGCAAATATAAATTCATTGTGTAGTGTTTTACACAAAAAACTTGAATACGTTATACATGGGAGTTGCTAGCTATTGATTCTTTATCCACTAAAAGGTGAAAATAGTGCCATTAAAAAAAATAATAATAAAACCTGTATTTTGCCTCCATTAATTAATAAATTACTAAATTAAATTTACTGTTTTATACATATGTTAAAGTTAATTATTTATGATCAAGTCAATTAATTAAAATAAAAAAAAATAAATGTCTATGTCAAAATAAAAAAGTAAAATTCAATCAAATATCCATGTTACAATAAAAATAAGTAATTTATTGTGTAATTAAAACAGAAAATTAAATTAAATTATTAATTTTAGTCATTTTTACCACATCATGTCTTATAGCATTCTCTGGGGAAACTCTGGTGAGATAAACACAATATTTGTCTGGCAAAAGAGGGCTACACGGGCAATTTATAAATTAGGCCCAAGAGTTTACCCTCAGGGAAAAGTTTAAAGAAATAAATAATTTAACGGTGGCCTCGATATATTTTTGAAAAGTTAATTTATGTCCATAAAAATATAATTTTTTTAAGGAGAATTTGATGCATATTCTGCAAATATGAGGAATACAAACAATCTTGCTGTGCATATGTCTTGTCGCCATAGAATTAGTTATTCTTTCATGGACGCTGGCCCATACGTACCTAATGTATAATAAACTTCTCGGGCAGATTTATAAAAAAAAAACAAGCCCGCTGAGTTTCTTACGCCGGATCTTCTCAGTGAGACCGCATTCCGATCTTGAGGTAGTTTTTAAATATTTATATACTGTCAAAATAATCTTTCTGATCTAAGTGGAATAAAAATATTCTATCTATCTGTCAGTGTAGGCTGCTGCGTTTTTGTATAGAATGATTACATTAACAATTTTGGTATCAATTCCCTACTAAAACAACATACACTACATCATTTACATCTTAACGCTGAAGAACAGACTCCCATACAAATTTTCATCCCCTCTTATAGTACTTACTGTGGGGGTTAAATTTTGAAAAAAACTATGAACTCTTTTCCTTAACTATACGCATATCAAATTTAATCAAAATCGGTTGAACGATTTAGTCGTTAAAGAGCAACAGACAGATAAACTTTCGCATTTATAATAATGTATAGATAAATAAGTGCATAAGTACAGAAAGTATGGGGAAAAAAATAATCACTTAAGAGTAAAAATCAAATGCACAGGCTGACAGTTACAAAGTGGATACTGGAACAGTTAGTCATCTACAAAAATCATTGTCATCATCATTTCCTATTTTTTTCCCTGGGCAACCGAGAATGTTTAGTCGTTATCGCAATACTATAATATAACTATGGCACGATATACTTAACTTACTTACGTCAGTCAGTTGACTTCGACTGATGTTTTTTTTATGATATTGGAAGGAAAACAAGCAGACGGATTTCCTGATGGTAAGAAATTCACGCCGCCTAGAAACACCAAAGGTCGGGATGTTAAGCCTTTAGCAAAAGTAAGTTTACCGACTACCTTACCCTCCAAACCGGAACACGTCATGACGTTAAAGCGACAGGAATAGGTAAGGCGGTGGTACTAAACTGGGTGAGTCGCTGCGAAACTCTACCATCTAGTCAGATGTCACGGTGTTAGTGACGGTAAGCCTACGCTCGCATTTTACGAGTTGCCTCGCAGGAAGGCAGATAGTCTATTCTGCAAAGGAGCCCGGAGCTACACGAAGACTAGATTTATTTTTCTAAACAAAAATAAATAAAGGCAGATGGTCTATTCTGCAAAGGAGCCCGGACCAATACGAAGACCAGATTTATTTATTTAAACAAATATTAATAAATCTGGTCGAACTGCATGCACTGTTATGCAAATATAAAATGCCTATAAGGAAATTGCGTGACCCTGATATTGCGTTTGCAAAATGAACTGATAATGATAAACATAATTAATAAATTATGAAGACGTTACAAACTTGGAGTAGGCATTTATTTCAACAAATCAATTACCTATCTTTATCCTCTTATATTCACAATTAAACCTTAACCAAAGAATAATATACCACCTTGTATGTAAGATCACCGTTTGACATCAGACTCTTGGCCCTATTTTATTACCAACGTAATTTTAAATTCTATGGGCTTAATGAAAAAAAAATCATGTTTCCGCAATATTTTCCTGTTGTCTTTTTTAGTAAACATGATTAATGTAAATTAGGCTGATGAAAATTGTGAAAGGAAAATAATTGGACCTTTTCTCCAGCATGTCAGCTTTATAAGTATATCCAAATTAAAAAAAGATAAAAAGGTACCATTTTTACTTCTTAAGAAATGGTCGTTTTACACCTGAACAATCTCGTTTTTGATCGTACATTTATAAATTTATATTTGATCATACATTTATAACTATATTTAATCATACATATATGAGTCATTACATAGAAAATTAAGAAAACGGATTTCCAGACGGTAAAAAATTAACGCTGCCCATAGACTGCCCTAATGGCGATAGAGGGTTAGCAAGCCGAGCCTGACGTGCAAGCAACAAGCACAATATTGTGTTATTTACGATAACACTTTAATCAAAACCCGATATGGGCGAAAAATGGTGTTACGACGACGGTAATAGCATGGTGGCAATCTAGGCTCGTCGGTAAAAAAAGCTACCATCCAGTCTTTGGACAAAAAGAGCCTCTCGCAGACTCTTAGCACCTGATAAAACGTTGTATAAGCCAACCAATAACACATTACTACTAACATTACATAACCACAACAAACGCGGGGTGCGTAGTCTTTACACCTCAATCTCATATGAAAATCATATAAACTCAATTTAGATTTCTATCCGGAAACCGACTTTGAATCCCTTTGTAGCCGTGAACTTTGCGACACAATGGCAAAGTTTGCAACGCACAAGTTCGGTAAGCAGCTCGTGTTGACATCGGATTGTTGGAATTTAATAAGAACAACCCGGGGAGCAGCAGCGCGGCGGCGATAACTCAGCCAAATGAAGAATAACGACGAATATTACGGAAGGTTTTGTTCATGGGACTAATTTGTTTAGGGTTCTTTGGGAGAACGACTTTTTTAGACATGGGAGATCTATTAAAGTACAGGATAAGTAACCCTATTTTAGCCAAAATTTATCACACTGTGTCACAATAGCGTATCGTCGTGTGTAGACACTTTCATTTTTTCTGTGTATGAAATCTCCCATTCCTCGTATATTTCCCTTATTTCGTCAATTATCAACTTTTAAACAAGACTGGCTGATCCGGCAGACGTTGTCCTGCTTTTTTTAATGTGATTTTAGTAAAAAAACATTTAAGGTCAGTCACCCTCATTAGTTAGGGGTATGAAAAATAGATGTTGGCCGATTCTTAGACCTACTCCGATGCTCACAAAATTGCATGAGAATTGGTCAAGCCGTTTCGAAGGAGTTCAATCGCGTACACCGTGACACGAAAATTTTATATCTTATATTTAGACATAGGCCTATAACCCATCAGCGTTTTAGCTTAGACTATAGCAGTAGCATCTGCTTGTTTTACTGTAATTTTTAGAAGTCAAAATCTACATGGCAGAAGACATTTGATAGCACAGCAAGACGTATCCATTGAAAATTAAGAAGAAATATCCTCCTATTACCTACTAGCCTCAAAATGAGTAGCGGGATATGAAATCAAAAGGCACAGTCGCGTCATTACAAAATTAAAATGTGCCCACACTGCGAACTATCTGCCGATCATGATATTATATGTATCGGCACGTATTAGATACACGATTGTATAGCGTATATACCTTACCCTCCGAACCGGAAAACGTCATGACGTTATGGCGGCAGGACTAGGTAAGGCGGTGGTACCAATCCGGGCGAGTCGCTGCGAAACTCTACCACCTAGTCAGATGTCACGGTGTTTGTGACGGTGAGCCTCTGCTCGCCTTTTACGAGCTGCCTAGCAAGGAAGGCAGATGGTCTATTCTACAAAGGAGCCCGGACCAACACGGAGAAATGATGACCATTTTCCGTCCACACAAGTAAAGAAGATACAATCATACAAGTCAATGCCACACTTCTGAGATCCGATACACTATATTAAACAAAAATGGATCCAACCTTCGACAGCGACGGGGGTGTGCCACGAAGTGACAATCATTTTGCAACCACACTGTTAATAACGATACATGTCGATGCCATGCGACGGAGATCTGATACTCTATTATGTGGACCCAGACCTACATAAAAGTTCTGCATCTTTGATTTCTTTTAATTTTAGGATTATAACTATATCTTTGCTATAAAACTACGCGTTCGTACAATTTTGTGGCAAAAGGAAAGCAACAAATGGACGGTTTGCGAAGAAAACACATCATATATTGTTATCACCCAGAGCCTGGCATATCAAGTCTCTTACACGAGCAAGTAATACCAACTATCATCCTCTAAACTACTGTTTCCTTCATGACCTATTCATTATTTTCAAAAGAAAGCTGATCACATCAAGTATATAAAACAACATATCTATACATATAATAATGTATACATATGATAAATTTGTGGAAGGATTAATTCTGTACATTGAAAATATTGAAAAAATAAATAAACTGTGTCACTGGATCGATACCAAACACAAATATGCGATTTAAAAAAATATGTCGGTCTGTCCGTGTGTATGTTCAGGCATCACGTGAAAACTAACGGTTCGATTTCGATAAAACTTGGTATAATTATACCTTATTATCCAGGGCATAAAATGGGATACTTTTTATCCTGGAAAAATACGTAGAAAAAAAATCTTATTTTTTCAGTTTAGACCGACATCCGCGCGGACGGAGTCACGGGCGGAAGCTAGTGAAGAATAAACCTTCATTAACGAATGCCATGAATTGTTGTCGTCGAAAATTTTCCAAGTAACACGTGATGTGACAATTCCGACGAATGTTTCGTGTACATTCAGTCGGACGCTTGTCCGGCTCGTCAAAACGATCCGGCTCGTCAAAACGATCCGGCTCATCGCAACCAGTGTAATTTGGAAGATTTCTCGCCACAATAGATGCATTGGTTCCTTGGAATTCTTAACATAGACCAAATAACATTTGTTATTAGTAAAACTATTTTAATAACATTATTTCAATAAATAAATAAATGTTTTATTCTGAGAGGAGTTCTACTCTTATTTTTATTTTTTTAAAACAAGGTATGAATAGTGCGAAACGGTATTTTATATTCATGGTCCTGTACCGGGTCGCAACTCTCCTGTCCTGTCCGGGTTGCTCTAAACCATGCAAAAATCGTCGCTATACTCTATTATATACACAAAGTCACGATGTTAATGTCAAACTAACCAACACTCCCCCCCTTTTACGGGCTTCTTGGTACGAAGGCAGCAGACCTATATTCCTAAAAGGAGCCCGGGAGCTATCCGGGAATGATTTCATTGTAATTTATAATTATGCCATATTAAGACTCTTTAATTTTTTGCAAATAATAAGGCACGAAATTTTGGGAAATTAGGTCTTCAAAGAAATTCAGTTTATTAGAATTTGCTTTATGTGAGCTACGTGAGGTTAATGCGGTGTTGATATAACACATATCTAGGGCAATTAAGCAAGAACATCTAGTATTCTACACAATAACTAAAATATGGCACAGAGTACATTCTCTTTGTAATTACTACTGTTAATTTGTTAACGTATCAACAGGGGGCGTAGCTCAGATGGTAGAGCGCTCGCTTAGCATGCGAGAGGTACCGGGATCGATACCCGGCGCCTCCAGACTTTTTTTATTGATATTTGGAGTAATCGTTAAACTAAAATGTATTTTTAACCGACTCCAACACAGGAGGAGGGTCTCAATTTAACTGCATGTTTTTTTATTTTTTTTTGTATATTTGTTACACGATTGAGTAATCGGCCAATAGCCAACCAAAATTGACGATTATTTTTTAAAAAGATAGGTCATGATATCGAGATGATCCCATATCAGTTTTATCAAAACTTGACTAGAGATTTTCACTTACCTTTCAACATATTATATTACATAGAGCCGTTATAGCGACAGAAATAGTTAAGGCGGTTTTTATGTGACAATACAGCGAACAAGCACATGGCTCTCTTGATATGAAGGGATAACCGTGGCCTATAGACAACGTCATAGATGTTAAAGGTGCGTCGGTATCATGCGGCCGGGGTGTTACGCTTATTGTGCAAGTCGACCGACTACCCTACCGTGGCGGCAGGAATTGGTAAGGCTGTGAAACCCTACCCGGACAAGCTGCTGCATAGCATCCTACTATCAGTGGTCTTGTTGGTAATAACCTATAATTTAACCTGTACTTGCCTCTTACGAGCTGCCTGGCATGAAAGCAGGTGGGATATTCTACTCAGGAGACCCAGACAAACACGAGGAACGGATTTTATTGGTTCCTTTCTGGAAAGGAAGGTCATTATGCCGAGGTCAATCTCAAAATCATTAGCCTATCTTTGGAGAAAAGAATTAGGAAATCGTTACGTGGCAATCAAGTAGTTGAAGTCGGTTTTTATGAAATTTTAATAATGTGCTTAAATAGTATTTACTAAATGTAAAGCTTGTTTAAGACAATGAAACATTACATTACACAAACTTCTACAAACTACTTGATTTCGGACATTCACTTTTCACATTTTTAAACCGTAATAGGTTTGTACTTTGTAGCTATTACAATTAGGTACACTAAAATTTTCGTGATTTTTTTCAAGCACAATAAAGGTGCTAAAAAATTATGTCGTAAAATATATTCATAATTAATTCAGACGCTTTGTTTTCATACGGAACCATCGTTGACTTCGTGATGTAGACATCTATTTTTCTTTCTTTTCTGAGTTTTTGGCATATTTGCATCAAGTTCGACATCGATTTAACGAAATCGGATTAAAATTAGTCACAAATCATTAAGAAAGTCATGAGTGTCTTGGATAAAACAGTGGCCTCTTCACTCAAGCTCATTTAGTGATTTTTGGCGGAAACGAGTAAATACACGATACAAAAATTTCTTCACAATTATTTCATTTGTCCAGTTTTAGTGAATAAAATCGCAAAAGGCAGCAAAATTGACTAATCCACTCAATATAACAACGAAATTCAATAATTACGTAAAATCTACCAACATCTTTTCTCTCTATTGGCCAAAAATGCAGACTTAACCAACTTTAAAATTCAATGCTAATGTAATTGTCAAATAAAATAATGTCTATGAAACACATTGTATTCACTGCGATATTACCATGGAGACACTCACCGAGCGTCAGCTGTCAGAACCTTATTACTTCGGGGTAATAAGTAATAACCAAATACTGAGACAGTTACTTCGCAGCCACCTGTGCTTCCTGATGCCCTTATATTGGTCACTTGTAACACTTGAAACCAAGACCAGACAATTTTAATTTCAGAACTGTAGTTGACAAAAGTGTGAAAAGTGTTCGAACTTGATCACTTTATGAAATTTAGCAAGCACCGTTTGAAATTACAGAAACAAAAGAAACATCCCAAATCAGAAAATAACAAACAAAAAAAATATATATAGTCCCAATAACTGCTAATCAAAAAATCACCATATTTTAGAAAATCAGTATATTTCGCAAAATTCCAATTAGGCTAGTAAACATGAAGACAGTTTTTTTTTAAACAAAATATGCCTGGCATATGGTAACTAAAATACCAAAACCTACGGCAATGGCGCATTGCCAACCTTTGGCTGGAATCCTTTGCCCTTTGCGTAAGTTAATTTACAAGTTACCCGTGAAATTAAAGTATCTTGACGCCCATATCCCCGAAAACGTAGGCAGAGGCACAACGAGCGCACCCACGACTAGCCGAAGACATAAATTCCCACAATGTGATAGGTGGCAAGCCTATCGCCAACCGGGCGCATATCCAATCCCGAGCAACCTTTTTTTAGAATGGATCCAATTGGAAAAATCATATTTTCTTTCTGTTGCCCGACCCGGGATTCGAACCCGTCCAACACTTGAACCACTAAACCGCAGAGGCGACCACAGAGGTGAAATTATAGTACGACAATAGTGAGCACCAGCTCTTTGTGGCAGAAAAAGTTATGGAACTAATCAGGGCAGGACTCTTCTACACAAAGACAGAAACTTCGATTAATCTAATTAATATTAACTAACCACATAAACCAGTCTTACGAATGCAACGATGTTACGAAATATAATTACGTGACTTAAATATCACTTTGCGACTTCTTACAAATACATTAACATTTATAGCATTACACACAACAGGGGGCGTAGCTCAGATGGTAGAGCGCTCGCTTAGCATGCGAGAGGTACCGGGATCGATACCCGGCGCCTCCAGACTATGTTTTTTGGATTTTTTTAAATCATGATTGAGACTTTCAGTAAATCGTTCCTTGAATGTATCTCTGCCTACCTCTTTGGGAAAAAACTGTGAGTAGCTATTAAAGTTAAGAGATACGAAGATCGTCGGGTCGCCTTACTTTATATAAAACGTCAGTTGGCACTAAGTCGGCGAAAACCCGTCAGCTGACATTTGACTCTTAACACTCCTTTCACTGCATCATGACGACCTTTCCACTATCATGAAGCCAGTTATATATATATTTTTTTATGATATTGGAAAGCAAACAAGCAGACGGATTTCCTGATGGTAAGAAATTCCCGCCGCCTAGGAACACCAAAGGTGGTAACGGTGCGTTGCCAACCTGAGGCCGAGATGTTAGGCCTTGAGCAAAAGTAAGTTTAGCGGGTATATATTTTATTTATTCAAAATAACATGTAAACCACCATCAATGAACTCGAACTCGGTAGGATAATGTTTGTAATTTTAGAAGGTCCTATGGCCATTAGCCGCTTTCCAGTTCCATCGTCAGATAATTTCCATGGTACAATAATTTTGCATTGTTATCCAATTTACACAGACATGCAAAGTTTCAGCTCAATCAGAAATCAGGAAGCGGATTAAATTCAAAATCAGTTGAACCGATCAAAAGTGAATTTAGTAAAAGGATATTAGATGGCTATATTTTCGAGTAGTTTCTATGGGACATCTAAAAATGATATGCTTTCTTAGTAAATAAATAATGTTAAATCGCTATAAATGTATTTTTTGTGAAATTGAAGGTAAACGAGCAGACAGATTTCTTGTTTGTAACAATTATACGACGTCTAAGTATGCAACAAAGTTGACAACTGTCCGTTGCTAACATGAGAATGAGATTTTTACGTCATAAATTTATCACAAGTCTATCCTACCTCTCAAAACCGAAACGCGACAGTGGCAAGTACTGAATTTATACAAGAGGAATAGGCAAGGTTTTGTCATCTTGTTACGGTACCACCCAGACATGGATATGGCGTTAGTGATGAAAACCAACGTTCGTCGCTTACACGATATTCTAGGTAAGATAAGTTGATCTTCACTGCAATGGAAAATGAATGGTACAAAATAAAAAACTAAGTTACTATGAACCGGAATCGTAGGAGGAACAACGCTTAATAATAGACCACTAACATTAATTGAATTATATTTAACTTGTAATGAAAGACAAATTCGAATCTCTGTCCAGTTTTAATGAATAGTTCGAGAGCTAGTGAACTGTATTCGCCATCTTTCCAAGACAATCTCATTAGTTTTATATAAACAAGCTGTTATGGCGAACTTCGTTCCCTCCCGTTCAGTTTGTGTCGGAAAAATTAAAATGTTGTTTTTCCTAGTTTGCCAACTGTTTAACAGGATAAAATATACCCTATGTCATTCTCCTGGTTCTACCTTCCCATCAATTTTCAGCCAAATTATTTTAGTAATAATAGTAATCATACATTTGCGTACAGTCTTTTTATACATTTCACCCATCTCCCACGGAAGCCTCTTTAATAAGCGAGATAAAAAGCTTCCTATAACCAATGTCATAATATTATGCACCTATCTGTCAAATTGCTTTACGATTGGTCAGTAGATTCAGCGTAACTCGCGGTCAGAATACAAACAGACAGACAAACACATATTCGAAAAATGTGTTCTGCTGCCTATTTTTAGTCGACCCTACCAATTTTTTTTATCAATATTTTCAATGTACAGATATCATTTTTCTACAGATTTATTGAAAGAATGGATTAGGAAATTAGGCGAGATTCAAAAGCCGTGCAAGTTCCGTGCCGTTCAAAAATCGTAAAAGATTTTGACAAAATACAAGTACTATTTTAAATTGATTTTAAACTTAGATCGTCGCGTATTGTTAACACATTTAAATATTTATAATTTGAGTCCCGTCTTGACCACAGCCTATGAAACGAGGCCGAAATATCGACAAACACAATAAAAATAGATCGAATCCCGTACATATAATTAAAAATATCATTTTAAATTGGTTAAAAAACCTATAATTTGTCGTTAATGACTCTCCTCCTACAAAGCGTATTGCCGCGAGCAGTTCTATTTCGCAAGCCCCGCGGTGATATTAACTTTTACTTTTGTTTGCAATAAGTCAACAAATTTAATACGCTCGAATACGGGGGCGTAGCTCAGATGGTAGAGCGCTCGCTTAGCATGCGAGAGGTACCGGGATCGATACCCGGCGCCTCCAATTTTTTATGATTAATCAAAATTAGTAAAATAATGAAAAAAAAACGTCTCCATTTTTAAAATAATTATAAAAAAAATATCTCTCGGATGCAATAATCTTTTTTCTTACTGAAGAGAGAAAGAAATCTTATTACAAAACCTCCAGGAAAAGTTAGACAACGTTCTAGAACACAATATAATTATCTCACATGTAAATACCCAAGGAAAAATCCCTAAAAAAGAATAATATTTGACAAACCACGACTTTTGCACTTTACGAATCCGTCCATGCTCTCGAACAGCTCTTTGAATTCATTAAAATATAATACCAATTACTATTTTTTCCGTATGTGATACAGAATTGTCAGCTCCATGGCATATTGAAATTAATATAAGCTCGAACCCACTTGATCCATATATATATATATATCCAATTATGTATCGTTCGATACATCTCGTTAACGGGGTAAATTGAAGTGCTTCAATAATAAGCCCCCGACTACCTCCCCGTCTCCATACGCTGCAACAATCACTCACAGTAATATATATTTATCCTATATATTTACTTTTAATCGCTTTATTTCTATCATTTACTTTTTTTCTATAAAAAATCGTAAAAAGCTGTAAAAGGGTACAGTAATTATTTGAATACTATTCGTTGTCAAGATCTCTTTATTAGCAATTGATTAAAATTTTTAAATCTGAGGAACATTTCACAAAAACAGAAAATGGGATATCTGAGATTTGAGTAAACGTATTACTGTTTATGTAACGTAGGCTAAGACAAGGGTAGGTGGTAGCATTAACACTAATATTATAGTCTCGTTCAGTGGTTTCCAAAGTGGTTTGGGCTACGACACATCTAAAAAAAGTTCCCAAACGTGGGACCCACCAACCCAATGAATTACCAATATGAATAAAGGACTAAGGTTGAACACATTATATTAAAATTTTAATAATTTATTTAATAAAGTCTTAATTAAATAGCCACATCAAAATTAGAAGAATTAAACTGTCCGTCGTGTGGTGTATTGTTATCGGTAGGGTGGTGTGTTATTCTACAGGCAGGGCCCACTCAATATTTTTTTAACGACCCACAAGTGGGTCGCGGCCATAGCTTGGGAAACCGTGGTCTAGTCGATGGCGTACGTATTTTTTGTTGACATGTAATGTCTTATTATGAAAAAAATAATAAATTTTAACTATACAACGACATGTTTAATGTTAATTTTTATGTATCACAACTTACTTTAGCAAATTTTGATCTGATTTTGCAAAAAAAGTAGACAGTTAAAAAGATCCTCGTTAAATAAATATTAAGTTTGTGGAACAGGAGAAATCTGCATTAACGACAATAAAAAATAACTACGTAAATAAAAACTGACTATATTACGTATTAGCTTATTAGATACGTTTTAGCATACAGCTGATATGATTTAATTAAATAAAAATAAACGGGACAGGTGAAATTAGATGAAAAATGCTCATAAAATAAAAAAAAAATATGGGACCATTCCGAAGCAAACAAAATCGGTGCACATACATAAAAAAAATACCGGCTAAATATGGAGAACCTCCTCGTTTTTCTATCTTTATTTAAGGTGTAAAGGTAGAATCGTGCATTTTTATTGAATTTTGTCAGTAGACACCTCTTTCCGCTCAAGCAACTAGCCGAGTGGTACTAATAAATATAAACATGTAGGTAATATCTTACCGATCCCTTCCTTCCGGGAAAGCTGAAGAACACATCCGGTCCATTTCTGTGCGGCATCTGACGCAGCACGTTGAGGAGTTTCGCCGAATGACGTGGCTGGAACAAGACAATATCAAACACATTTACTTAAAAATACTCTACGTTACAAATGTCGGAAGTGATCATATATTTCTTGGGTCCCTGGAAAGTAGTCACGCCATTTTTTTATCACTAACACCGTGATCGTGATAAGATTACAATGTATTACGACCACTCAACTAGTTTGGAACCATCACCTTTACTAATTGTACTCAGTCATCGCTCAGATGTCAGTGCTCGCACCTGACATTTCGTTTTCGGTCGTCCGTAAATTTAATAGGAAAACAGTAATCGGTAGGAGGCACTGAAAACTGTTGTTCCTCAAAAATTCGATCTAATTTGCACCCGTACGAAACAGGAGCGGGTGAGTCATTTTTTTTCACTTGTACCGTACTACTGTACATGTAAAAACAGTCATGAAAATAGGTTGATTACAGAATAGTCACGAACTGGCGTGTCTTCAAACCAGCCGGGCTAATTTCTTAATACGTTACACATGCTTTACTCCATGTGTTGATTTTACCGACCCCAGCAAACCAAAGGAGTGTTATATGTTTTCACCATTACACGTAAATCTGTGGTTTTAAGTCCGCGAGTAATTTAAAAAGTCAGTGTTGGTATAAAACGATAAAAGGCATGTACCGTTGGTTCGGTGACGTGGTAGAATGTCAGATGAAATATTGACACAACTGATTTTGAAATAAATAAATTACCCCGTACAACTCACACAAATTAAATCTAACCACAAAGTAAGCAAATTATGCTCGTGTTATGGGAGCTAGTCAACGATACTAATACATAGAAAAACTTACATAGATGCCAGAATAAATTTAATAAACACCCAGACCAGGAAATGCGGACGTCTAAATGTTCATCACACAAATATCTGCCCCCGTCGGGAATCGAACCCGAGCCTCGCGGTAAGTCGATGTAGTTAGGCGTATACGCTAGCCACTAGACTCGTGAATGTGGATGGTTGTCGGTACTCGAGGAGACCTAGGTTGACATTCTACGATAAAATCGCTCGGGTGTTATCGTCACTATATTTTGACATTCAATGATGATATTGTTTTGATTATTAATATTGTTAGTAAGAATATTCCACATATATCAGGTGTATACATAACAACGAACAAAACCACGATTCGGATTCATTAAAGGAAAAGAACTGTTTTAAAACTATGTATTACTATTAACTTTCGACCACATATATGATGTTTTATAAGTTTGACACAATATGTGGGATATTATTGAAAAAAATAACATTCAAATTCATAAATTCTTGATCTCTGTTCGCCCAAAGGTTGACTGGGAGAGAATGCATTTAGCATTAAGTCCGCCTTTTGTACTCACAATTTTTATTTGTGTACAATAAAGTTTAAATAAATAAATAGTTTCTAAGTTAAAATAACCGTTTACTGTGTAAGTATATGTTTAATTTGACTATATCTTTAGCAGTCGAGTATTTTTCACTAACGACGTAAAGGTGTTATAAGTTTGACGAGTCTCTGTTTATGTGGGCATATGAGTGTCTATTTGTCGCATCATAACTTTTGAACGGATCGACCGATTTCGATGAGGATTTTATGGTTATATGATCGATATGGTTTTTGTCGGGGATTACACATTTTTTATTTTGGTGTTATTAACTATTGAATTGATCTAATTAACCTTAAGAGTTAGTGTTTAAAAACATTTACTTCCAACTATGTAACTAAGAAACACAATCATTATTAATAAATAAATCGACAAATAGTATTAAAAATTTAGCCGTTCTAAATCAGAGACAAGGTGCTCCTTCAAGTCGAGGGTCACTGGTTCTAGATTTGAACATACGTTGTTGTTCTTTGTTTAAACTTATCATACTAGGCCAAAAAAATGTTGAAATAAAAAAATCCAAAACTTCATCCATTGAAGAAAAAGCGAAGGTATCAGAAACTAAAAGACAAAAATGAAATCTGAAAAGTGTCTATTAGCTTTTCCGTAGGCCGCTCAGAAATTCTGAACACACAGAAGCAGAAAATTGTAACGTCTAGTCTCCAACCGTACAAATTAAGGACAGTTGTTTCCACTGGTTACGTCATTCAGTTTTACGCAGCATATAAAATACAAAGCGAAATCTTTAAGAAAATCAGTTCCCCTTGCGTATCACAAATTAATAGAATCGTTAACATTAGTAACCGCAGAGTAATTCGCAGCGTAATATCAGAAGCAATATCGCTAAGTGGGAGGAATAAATAGTTCATTTTGTAGGAGATGAGGGTTTAATAGTCACTCGCATGTAATGAATGGATCGCCGCAACACCAGGGTTATTCGCTGTTAATTGACTAGGGGCCTTACCTATGTCCCGCCCAACCAATTAATGTGAGTAATTCTTGATTACATATGTCACTTATTACCTTCATCCGTCACAATACACATGAATCATTAGATAATTGTACGAACATGTTTGAATACTAAGTTTACTAGGTGGTAGAGTTTCGCAGCGACTCGCCCGGATTGGTACCACTACAACCGTCTTATCTATTTCTACTACCATAACGTCCAATGCTTGCCGTTGACGTGTTCCACTTCGGAGGGTAAGGTAGCCGGTAAACTTCCTTTTGCTCGAGGCCTAACATCCCGGTCTAAGGTTGGGAACGCACCATTACTACCTTTGATGTCTCTAGGTGGCGGATTTTTTTTACTATCAGGAAATCCGTTTGCTTGTTTGCCTTCCAATGTCATAAAAAAAAAGTTAGTATTCAAGTTTTCACTTTTGCCGGCAATCCCGGAGTGTAACCCGTCAGTTTTTATTATACATTTTTTTGTATTCCCACAATCAACATATTAGGTATTTATTTAAACTACGGATAGTCATTCGAGTTTTGAAATTGGATAAAAATTTTGGGTTCCTATTTAAATAATTGAAAGTCATTGGATGTACTTCAGTCTACTTTTTTTTGTTTTGTAAAACTATTCCAGATGCAGAGATCAACATACAATATTTAATATCATATATGTTTTGTAAATGCAAACTCTTTGGCAAAAACAACTTTATAGGAATTTGATTTGCAAGTTGCTTTCAGAAGAACCGAACAAAAGCACGATGGAACGCAAAATTACTTTATCTTGCTCGCTAGATTTCATTACATTCTCAAAATTTCAGAATCGTTTTACATTTCCAATTACATTGTTTATTTTGATGTTCCGCTTACGCTTAAATTGCAACACTGCACATTTATATCTGCAACAAATAAACAAGATACTGCAGTCGAGAGCGAGCCAAACTCAGATAAATTCCACGGCCTCCCCCGCATTATCAGTTTTATTATACCAGGGTTACACGAGCTGAAGGAGATACAACTCGACCAAATACAGAACAGCCAGCTTTATGTTCAATTAGTAAAACCACAAGCGCTCCTCAAATTTGCATTGTTATGTAGAGGGTGGTAATTAGCCGACAGGAACGTACAGTCTACTTCGTGTTTATGTTTGCCCCTGAAATGAGTGTTTTGCATTTATTATTTATACTTCGGTGAGCGTTTTATTTTTTATTTTAACATGCCTATATATGTACTTAAAAAAGGTTTTCATTTAAAATGTATACGTTCGAAATTAATTGGTTTTTACTCAACAAAAGTACCTAACAGTCGGGTACTTATTTCAGATGAGTTCAATTTAGCAAACCTTTTAATTCAAGGTTTTATACTAGAAGGAATACAAAAACAAAATAATAATTACGAAAATTGCTCAACTAATTCCAGTCATATCATCTTTCATTTCAAATTTTTATATTTATATAACTATAAAAATGTAAATAGCCATTTTGAAACGACTATGTATTAAATTAGAAAAACAGTGATATCGCTTTGCTTGGTGTTTTTCTTTTTTAGCCCTTGTATTAGATCAGAAGGATTTGTAGAAAAAAGTATAGTATTGTATAAAGAAAAAAATTATGAAAAAGACATGCAAAACATGCCTGTGCCAGGAGTGTGTTTGTCTGTGTGTGTGTCTGTGTGTGTGTGTGTGTGTGTGTGTGTGTGT
>NJDD01000012.1:225993-246931 GCA_002245505.1 Calephelis nemesis
GTGTGTGTGTGTGTGTGTGTTGTGTGTTTGATTGTGTAAGTGTTTGAAAGTATACGAATATTTTAATGCTATACAAGTTTATTTATTTATTAGCTTCATTATTTAGATTAATTTATTTTCTGTAACAAATTTTCCGTTTCTATAAAAGTTTTATTTTGTAAGTATTTAGTTACAGTAGTTTTACATTCTCGGTAAGTTTTTAAATTTAGTTTTTATCAACTGGTATCAGTAAATAACTTCAGCATTACTGGGTAAAATTGCTAACTCAGACGAAGCGCCTCAGTAAAAAGAGAATTTAGTTTTAATTTCAAGGTATTGATTATAAGTTTAAAGCTTTTAAAATGGAGGAGTGGTGATAATTAAAAAACATGCTTACCCATTTTCCATTAACTGCTTTCATGGCGTTGAAGAGCTGTTTCAGTTCCTTCACCGTGACACTGTAGCTCGCCAGGACGCCCAGCATCTCTATCAGTAGATCTGTGAACAAACGACAGAACATTTATCACCCTATATTACAAAATAGATCACCGATATGACCATTAATTGCCCATGGAGGTTTAATCTAGGAATATCTTGACTGTTTTACTAACAAGGCAAACAATCCTGATGGTACCAAGAATAGTACTGAGTTCCTTTATTTTTGGATGTGGTATCAATAATTTTGAAAAATGTTGCCTTTTTGGACTTGGATTGGAACCTAATTGCAAATCGTTCCGTATCGGATCACACATAAATACGAATATAAAATCGACAACTCACAATTACCTTGTGTAGTCTGTCTGTCAGTTTGTGAGTTGTTCGTGAGTTTTGTCTTTTTTACGTAAGACAAATGGCATTTTGAAGTCTCGCTCATTCCATAGTTAAATAAGCATACATGCATACATATCTTCAGGCCAAGTCTCTTAAATTGGTAGATGAGTGTTAAATCTCACGATCCTGTCAAACTTGCTGCCTTCCTCTATATTCCCGTTTACATAACAGGATTTCGGAGACTCTTGACGCCACCCTCTGATAACAACCTAGCGATTCGATCGTAGAATATCAACCTAGGTCTCCCCTGGTATACTTTTCCAACATTCGTATCTTATATCTGCTTTGTCAATCTATGCTAAATATATATAATTCTAAATCTCTGATCATTCTTGAGCATTCATGTTGAAAGCGTACTGCAAAAACCCAATTTCAACAATAATGTCGTCTTAGTTGGTGAAATTGAGTATTTTGCTCGATTTTACTGAGATCAAATAATCAGGTCTGGACTTGGTTGCATTAAAATCACCTTGAAATTACGTGAATTAAAATTACAAAAAAAAGGATATTTAAACTAATTCGGAAATTACGGATAAACCGATTAACATATAAGTATAATCGGAAAAGGGGCAGTTTCCCTTTTCCGAATCAGGTTAAAATTACAAGTGGGCTATAGTCACCTAAAACTTTACCGAGGCAGTGCCCATCTGAAGCTAGGATACTCAGCTTTGTCGCATCAATTAGTATCGGCTACTCAATCCTGCAATTGAGAACTCGAAAATAGCGAGAAGATACTAATGTTATGGCACCAGTAATAGACAAAACGGTCACAGAACTGTATAAGATACAAAGGCCATCATTAAGCGATAAACTTAATTTAAAAACAAGTGTCAAGAGTCTCCGAAACCGGCGTGTTTGTATGAAAGGGTAATTAATGTGAAGGAAGCAAGGCAGGTTTGTCAGGATCGTGAGGTCTGGTACTCGATACTCTCTGCCTACTCCGTAAGGGACTTGGTGTGAAGATGTATGTAAAAATAAATGCAACACACTGAACTAGACATCGTATACAGCAACCGTATACGAGCTATTCCATGATCAGAGCCCAAATTTACATAATATTGTCGTATGTTCAGACTTCAGACCATTGCGCGATTATTGTTTAATTCAATATCCATTTTATGTAAATTGCGCCAGCATAATGCTTTCTGTACACATTAACGAATATTCCATTTATTGGTAGTCGTTAGTGCACTAGGGCGTTTTATATAGAATAGCAAAGCGAACAAGCAGTAGAGGTTCCTGATGGGGAAAAAAGTCGCCTACATACGATAAAATCCTCATTATGTGATGCCAACTTGTTGCCGACAGGACTCATTAAATTTACCGATTACTCTATCCTAAAAACCGATACACCATAATAGCAAGCACTGACGTTACGTCGGCATGAACATGTAGGGTGATCGTAGCAGATCAAGGTATTTGTTGTAGGTCCATCAACTATACTGCTGGACTAGCTATACTGGTGTTAGAAACTGTAAATGAAAAAGCATCTTCATAACACCCATGGGTAATTTAAGAGTCATATTCGTATTGCTTTCGGTTTAGTAATATTCTAAAAAAAGTTGCTGTTTAGGAGAAAAGAGTGACCAAACGTGCACATGAGACGTTTGCCTCCACTTCCCGCACATATCGACAGCACTAGGAGTATCGACAAATGTATTGCCGATCTAAGTCGTATACGCTTGGAAACGTCACTGAATCCTACGTACGTTGAGGTAAAGACAGCGGCCACATGTAACTTTCGTAAAAAATCTATGGGAATATGATGATATTATTATATTTGTCTCGTTTTCGGTGGAACACTAGACACACCAAGGCAAAGAAGAGATTCAGATGTCAATTTTTACAAAGTTGTTTATTACTGGCATTTTTTTAAAGAACATCTATTATTATTTATAACTTACAATGGGTTCCTTTCCAAAATCATTCCGTGTGACTTGCAGAAGCCCAACTTAAATCCAAATCGGGTTGTTCCGAGATTAGTCCGGATTAATTATGCGGCTGTTGTGACGTCCCGGGATAGGGAAGGTACCGCAAGCTGTTAAATAAGACTTTTGGGATTCGCTTCCTACTTTCACAATATACTTAACCTGTCTTCATTTTACACATTCCGACTTCTATTGGGTTATTATTTTTTCTAATCAGTGGTATCATTCCGGACGAGCCTACACTTTAACCCCTAGTTTAATGAATGACTAGTGGATTAATCCAGTAACACATATTACTAGATTGTCACGAGCAGGAGTTGAGATTGTCACATCTTCAAGACGACAAAATCTTTTCTTTTTTCTTTTTTACTCGAATCAAAATTACGTAAAAAACGAGTTTCATTACAACTTACTTGTTCATACGTTAAGACAAGTTGAAAGGGTTTTTAAATTTTAACTTCTCAATCACAGGGGGCGTAGCTCAGATGGTAGAGCGCTCGCTTAGCATGCGAGAGGTACCGGGATCGATACCCGGCGCCTCCAAAGTGTATTTTTTTACTAGTATTTAAATTAACCTAGTATCATTATTTTTAAGAATAGTTGTGATGTCATGCAACATGCAATTTCTTTTTAAACTCATAAAAACGAACATTTTTACCCACGTGAATTTTAGACAAAATGTTATTTTTTCGCCGTGTTGGTCCGGGCTCCTTTGCAGAGTAGACCATCTGCCTTCCTGCAGGCACCCAGACAACTCTTAAAAGACGAGTATAGGCTATCTAACTCTCACTAGCATCGTGACATCCTACTGGGTGGTAGAGTTTTGCAGCAACTGGCCCCGATTGGTACCACCGCCTTACCTATTCCTGCAGTAATAATGTCAGTGCTTACCATTGCGGTGTTCCGGTTCGGAGGCTAAGATAGCAGGTAAAATTACTTTTGCTCGAGGCCTAACATCCCCGCCTCATTTTGGCAATGCACCTTTGGTGTCTCTAGGCGGTGGAAATTTCTTACCATCAGGAAATCCGTCTGCTTGTTAGCCTTCCAATATCATAAGCCATAACAAAACTATCGATTGTTTACTAACTCTTATTAATATGATTAAAACAAAAGTGTGAATGTTCATACGTTTGTGCCTTTACCAAGCAGTAGCGATGGAACAGATTTGGATAAAGTGTAGTGTAGAAATATATCAGTCCCATTTATTATTTCCGTCATTATTTTATATTATTGGTCTTCTCTAGGCTCTTTTGTATTTATCTCAAACGGTTTCCACATACGCAAGTAATACACATATGTTAAATTATTTACTTAAGACTTACTAAATAGGAGCGTCAGCTATAAACGAGAATTACTAGTTCAATTCCTATATCAGACGTATTTCTTAAAAAAATATTATAAATCTAGTGCTTTTATGTTAAAATAAAGCAAATAAGCAGGCTATTCTTCTAATGCTTACAGACAAAACATATATAGACACATAACAATTTATGCATAGCTATTTTAAATCATAGAGATGCATAAAATATGATTTGAACAGTATCTGATAATTAAGCTATATTTAAAATCAATTAAGTATTTTTTTAAATCAATTAAGCACAGACTACAATGAAGATTTTGGCAGTTCTTTCGCATTCTACCCGAGGCAAAGTGCTAGGCAATCTCTATGACAAGATACAAAACATATACCAACAGTATAATAACTGTAAAAACAGCACAAAATTGTTTTTAGAGTAACCAAAAGACAATAGGCAGTAAATGAACATATTAACATGTTGACACAAACCGTCACGTCGGCGGTCCAACACCCTTTGTTTGTGCGACACACAGACAACGCGACTGATTTCACTACTATGTTTACTTACTCAATCAACTGTTTGTTTATAATAATTAACGTAAGGTTTTTCAAGAGATCATAGTCCACTTATTCTTGGCACCAATAACCACAATGACAGTGTTTGGCATTTCGTGTTGCGATCCGAAGACTAAGAAAGCCAGTAGTCTTACGCATTAAGCCTAGCATTCCATCCAAAGGACTGCGACGTTCCCATCATCTATGGTGTCTACCGGCCATCAATGGTCTTTCCGTCTGTTGAAACCACAGGTTCAGTGGCTTGCATACGGGAACATGAACAGGCGAAGGAGAGCGAGATATAGCAAGAAATAGAGGGAATGTAATAATTCATTAACCTGCAAGTGGAATATTCTAGTAGATATAAACTAGCACCTTTATCTAAGCCTTTTTATACCCTAGGTGTATAGGGCGACACGTACGGGGAAGAGCTGCGGCTCACCAGGACTTCTACCACCGCCTTACCTAACCATAACATCAGTTTCCGTCTTCGCAGTAATCCAGTTTGGAAAGTATACCATACTCACGTAAGGACATTCTAGGCTGAGCTCAGGTTGGCCATTTTAGTCTTTGTTCCCTAAAGACAATGTGTTGCTTATAATCTACTTGCCCTCTATAAATGTTAGTATTATAAACAAGGCACGTAAATTGTCATATGTTTGCATTTTTCAGATTCAGAAGAAAAATGTATGAAATGATAAATATTTTCCTCCCGTATAGGTCATCTGCTTCCCTGCCAGACAGGTCGTATGAGGTAAGCATAGTATACAAGGGTTAAGGGTTAATAAGTGCTGTGAAATAACTTGCTCGGGTAAGGTATCCTTACTGCAATACCTACACCTGCCGCCAGAATGACACTTTCATGTTCTAGTACGGAGAGTTCCTACTGAACTACCTAACTAACTGAAAGGCTTGCACAATAGGTCTTACATTCAGACCAAAGGTCGTCTCTTACAACCAAGAAAGTGCAGCCATGAGTTCATTCGCTGTCGTATCACATGAAAAAAGAAGATCGTGATGCAGATAAAAACATTAATAAAAAAGTCTGGAGGCGCCGGGTATCGATCCCGGTACCTCTCGCATGCTAAGCGAGCGCTCTACCATCTGAGCTACGCCCCCTGTTACGATTACATCGAATTACAACATTAATTTCTTACAACTGCGTGACATTCGTTTATACGCTTCCATCGTTGTTGTACTGTAATATTGTTTCACAACAAACTGTCGACTATCTCAAAATAATCATGTGCGAACATTTAATCTAGATTCTTACACGTACGGTAACGGCACCTACGATTGGCCGAATATACTCAAATCCCATACAATGTGTATGTGTATCTAGACAAAAGAAGGAGGAGATTGTCTTGATTGATATATTTCTCTATGTTAAAGTTAGTCTAGTCTATCGCCTCTGTAGTCTAGCGGTTCAGTTGTTGGACTTGACTGCATGAGGTCGAGGGTTCGAATCCCGGGTCGGGCAACAAAAAAAATTGGGTTTTCCAATTTTCTAATGAAAAAAAAAATCGTTACTCGGGATTAGATATGTGAACGGTTGGCGTAAGGCTTGCCACCCAACACATTTTAAGACTTAGTGTCTTCGGCTAGTCGTGGGTGCCTTGGTTGTGCCTCTGCCTACGGCTTTAGGGATATGGGCGGTAAGATACTTTTTTTAAAAGAAGCTATACGAAATGACATGATGGTACTGGTGACTAGCTGGTATAGCAAGAAGTACACGACACCTGTGTACACCAAATACGTTAATCAAGCGTTGGTCGATGCGAGCGCGGTTAGTCGATGTAGTTAGGCATGTACGCTAGCCTCTCGACCAACGAGTCGGTCAATGAATCTAATTTACAAAAGTATATATTACATATTATATAATTAATTTGTAGAGATTGGTATGAGAAACAATTAATTCTAAGCATTTCTGTCTTCAAAATATTCTGAAATCTTATAATAACCCTTACCACACAACTTAAACTTAATACATTTTTTAAAATTTATTAAATGGAAAGCTTATTGTAAAAAACGTACACATTGGCCCATGAGACGAGACTTATGCACAACAAGATTGTTTTTAGTCCTCGTGTTCACAGCATGTACATCAAAATTTTTCTATAACAAATTTATATTTTTATGGACATAACAAGTTTTCAAAAACATATTGAGAAGGCACCGTTAGATAAGTTATTTCTCTAAACTTTTTCCTGAGGGAAACTCTTGGGCCAAAGTTATAAATTGCCCCTATGGCCCACACCATCATCATCACACCCGTACCCTAGAATACGCAGATAGAGTTACATCCAGGGAACCAACGATAAGCTTAAATCCAGCGCTGTTATAAGTGGCAAATCTATCATAAACTGGACTATGTTATTTTTAATTAGAAAATAGAAAAAAAACATACTTTTTTAGTCGCCCGAGCCAGACCAACGAACCAACGTTCATCTTAAACCAGCTGCTTGACAAGAGAACTTCTACGGAGCTCAATAACGACCGGGGGAAAAACCTCATTTTTTATTTGGTATTTATTCAATAATATATATTAAATGATACATTAATATCCACAAAATAATAATCATTTTTAGTATTCAATATATGATATTTTAAGCATACAAACATTAGAAGTTTAAGCGGACTAAATATAATTAAAATACTTTAGATTTTAATCACGAAAATAAAATATAAAAAAGTCTGGAGGCGCCGGGTATCGATCCCGGTACCTCTCGCATGCTAAGCGAGCGCTCTACCATCTGAGCTACGCCCCCTGTTATGAAAATACCAAAATAAATGATTGTCTTATTGCAAACAGAAGTTAATATCGCTTCGTGGCTTGCAAAATATTGCCAGCGGCAACATCTAGCCTTTATTAAAACTGGTTCAAATTTAACCTTCATTTCAACTGCAAGATATTTGACGATTCCAATTGAAAAAATGCAATATCGTGGAAGCATTCATTTTAAACAACTCATATTCTCAAAGACGTAACGAAATGGAAATAACGATTTTTTTCATCGGTCTTAGTGGACTGCCTAACCCTTGTGTTTAACAGAACCTACAGTATTTCAATTAAGTTTTCAATCATTTCTTCAGTCAGATTTTAGAACACGTCTTGCTATTTTTTTTGGGGAACAAAAATCAACACCACCTAATTTTTTTTTAGGAAAACATGCATTTAATTTAAAAGTTTTGATTTCGGAAAGGATTAAATTAATCCCAACTTTAAAAAAATCATATTAAACGCTAAGATATGCACCTCCTATTTGGTGCGGTGTTCTTCTGCAGACTCTTTTAGATATTTTCAAGGAGTTCCAGAAATTCTGTCAATAGATGGCTCAACATCATTGCATACATAAAGAGCAATAAAATAAAAAATACTCAACAGCCCCCGATAGGATAAAACATGTAAGTATTTTTTTTAAATTAAGAAGTCTTAAGATTATATAACGCTCAACTTATCTTGAAAGACAATTTGATAATGGTTACAAAATAAATGAATTGTAAGTTATGTTATTGATTAACATAATCCACATTTTGTTGCGTATCAAAGGTATCAACAGGGATAATACCTTTTTAATTCATGCGGACATTTTATATACCTACTCACGGCAAGTCAGTCAAGTGTCAGGGTTGTCAAATAATAACATTTTAAACATTTCATCTAAAAGTTTTATTTTAAAATGGCAAAAAAAAAATGTGAAGTTAATAATGAAACCGATGATGGTCTCGCTGAAGGTTCGTCCACAAAATTTTCTTCCACAGTGGACGAAACGACACCTTTTATTTTATTATTTTTTTCACTATATATATGTTCCAAGAAACAACTTTTCAAACCAGGGCATGCTCCGTTGTTTCGGTCATGCGGAAATAATGGCAAATGAAATATTGATAAAATAGATATGGCAATATGGATGGATGTAGTAACCCGGGGAGACTTATGTTGAAATCGCTCGTTGGTGTAAAGAGTCTCTGAAAACTCTAAAGAGTATTGAATTGAGGTAGGTCAGCTGAAGGACATTTGGCATTCGATACCCTGTGCGTTTCTGCACAAGGCACTGGACATGAGAACGGTAAGTATGTAACACCTTTTCATTCTTAAATAACTTGACCCTATGAAGTCACTATTTCGAAATGGCACAAAATAAATCCTATCCATTTTTTTTTAATTTTTTCTTGTGAGTTGGTTCCGCAATTACTCAGCCAATTCGTTTTTTTTTTGTGTTCGTTCTTGACAGAAAAAGGTTTACATATAAAAAACAATAAGACAACATCTGTCAGCTTAGTAAGTTTTTTATGATATTAAGGGCAAACGAGTAAACAGATTTCCTGATGTTAAGAAATTCACGCCGCATGACACCAAAGATGTACGCAGCCATCCTGAGGCCGGGATGTAAGGCCTCGAGCATAGTAGGTACGTTTGATGACTACCTTATCCTCCGAACCGGAACACATCTACGGCAAGCGCTGACGTTATGGCAGCAGGACTAAGTAAGGCGGTGGTACTAATCCGGGCGAGTTGTTGCGAAACTTTACCACCTAGTAGGATGTCACGGTGCTAGTGACGGTAAGCATTTGCTCGTCTTTTACGATCTGTCAAGCAGGAAGCAGATGGTCTATTCTGCAAAGGAGCCCAGACCAACACTTGAAAAAAGTAGCTGAACACTTGTGTAAGTGTAAACTCTTAAAATCTAGGCTCAAGTTGGCAGCGTAGGTATCATTAGCAACTTAGGAACTAGGTGTCAATGGGCAATGTATTTCTAACTATTAAGAAATATATCTGCACTTTTGGTTCTCAACGGAATAAAACGAAAAACTTGAGAGTGCACTGTCAGATAAAGGAAAATAAAACCTTTACTTATATAAGGATAACATTTGGCTAGTGAGATAACACAGATACTATTATCTTACATAGTAACCCAAAACATTCCGTATTGCGTGCGTACTGCGTGGGGTCTTAAGGGCCCTAAGCTATGTGAGATAGGGATCATCTACAATGCGGGCCGCTCGACGTCGGATCACGTCAAATTGGAACATTTGATACCTCTGTATCAAATGCTGTAACCTATACGTGATCAATATACAGCTTGCCATTGTTATCTTGAGTTTATTTTATAAATAACCGCCTTCAAAAAAAGTAAGTTAAACATTAAGTTATAGAATGAATAATAAGATAAGAGAAAATACTAATTTAAAATACAACAATATAAAGTACGTAAGTGAAAAATAGGATAGAAGAAAAGAAAGTTATACTTAAAAACAACTAACAACACTTATCTCGGATACCTACTAGATCCATGGAGAACTCAGAGAATAACAAGGAAAGTTACAGAAATGGAGCGTTGGGTAGGCTATTCCAAAGCGAGGTTTTGAGTCAAAAAGCTAGACTCGCTTTGCATAATTCTGTGCTTATCCCAACGTCATTGTATGGAAGTGAGAGTTGGGTATGTCAGAAAGATCATGAAAGTAGGATAAATGCGGTCGAAATGAGAGCACTACGGAAAATCTGTGGTGTAACGCTCGCTGACCGCATTCGTAACAGTGAGATCCGAGAAAGAGTGGGATTGAAAGAAAGTGTTAATGTTAAAATGCGAAAGGGCATGCTCCGCTGGTTCGGGCATGTGGAAAGAATGACAGATGAAAGATTGACAAAGCAGATATACAATGCGAATGTGGATGGATGTAGGTACCCGGGGAGACCAAGGCTGACATTTCACGATCAGATCAATCGAATATTATCCGAGGGTGGTGTCAAGAGTCTCCGAAACCGGCGTGTTTGTATGAAAAGGGTAATGAATGTGAAGGAAGCAAGACAGGTTTGTCAGGATCGTGAGGTCTGGCACTCGATACTCTCTGCCTACCCCGTAAGGGACTTGGCGTGAAGATATGTTTGTATGTATGTATGTAAGTTACAGAAAGGGTTAAAATAAAGGAGAAAAAGCATTAAGTATTTATGAATAATGCGATAGCGATAACAGAAAAAATCGGATCCGAATAGTACTAAAACTGACAGATAATTTTCGAAAATAATAATTATAAATATGAATAAAATAATATATTTATTTTTTAGTGAATATAAAAAAAAGAGAGAGTGTACTTAAAATAAATAATGACACCTAAGCATTTTTTATACCGCTTCCGGGAAAACTAGTTAAATTAAATGTTATAAGAAAGTAAAAGATAATATGATATCCAAAGATATATTTAAATATCATATTAAATTCATGATAAAAGACAAAGATCAAGCACAAGGATTAGCGGATAATAAGAGACAGTCCTGGCCTAAGAAATCATAAATGTAATTAGTATTACGTTCTGCGGCAGGAGTGTTAGGTTCCACATATTCCGCAAATAAATTTCATTTCATTTCAAAGACTGTTAAAAGGGGCAGGTTATTTTGGGGGCAACGAAAATTAAGAAATAACATATTTAATTCTTTTAATGATTAATACATTAATTTGAATTTAGCGTAGTTCAAAGTCATATCCTAAAAAAATAGAAATTTCATAAAAAAAACAACCTACTTGGAGGCGCCGGGTATCGATCCCGGTACCTCTCGCATGCTAAGCGAGCGCTCTACCATCTGAGCTACGCCCCCGAGCCTAGGTAAATTAAAAATCAACATCGTAACTGTTTTATAAGCAAACCAGTTCATAGATCGTACCAAAATATTGCGCAACAAGTACGTACGTGTGATTTTCATACCAAGTCATACATTTTGTAATATCTTTAGATTACACCAACACATAATTTCGAGATACTAATGTAATGTTTTTTAATATAAAACATCGGTATTTTAGCATATTACAATGAAACAGTAAACGTTTTATACATGCTTAGCGAAAAGTGCTCCAGTTTTAATAACATTACTAGCTTTTACCTGCGGCTTTGCTCGCGTGACAGTTAAAATATTTACTGATTATAACCTATTAATAAGATTTAATTTAATTTATTTTATTTAAGATTATAGCCTATTTTTAGACAAACTTTCAACCTTTATTTTGCCCCCTTAGGGGCAGAATTTCCAGAAACGCTTAAATACTTATTTAATTATTATTAACAAGTAATTAAAAAATAAAGTTTTATGTTGTTAAAATAATGACGATTTTTCATACAAACTTCTAACCCCTATTCCACCCCCTTAGGGGTAGAATTTCCAAAAACACTAAAATGCGAATCTACTCATTTTTAATAAGTAGTCCAGATATAAAGTTTCATATTTCTAACTTAAAAGAAGACGGTCTTCCATACAAACTTTTATCCCCTATTACACCCCCTTAGAGGCAAAATTCCGCCCTTAGTAGATGTCTACTCAATAAAACGACCCTACTCACCAAAATTCATGTCTGTAACTTTAACAGTTTTTGCTCAGCGATGATGAATCAGTAAGTCAGGACATGTTATTTTATAAGTAAGTATAGACGTCCATTTTAATCTTAATTGAGGTTTAATGTTTTAATTTTAATTGCTTGATATTTATTTTTTTAAATGAAGTCATAACTATACTGATTTACGTGTCACTTGTAATATTTTTGAAGTTATACTTCTTTTGGCGCGTTAGGAAAAAATGATGAGGGTAAATTTTTACGATGCGCGCGCACACCGTCACGAAAAACCGACATGATGAAGTTAGCTATAGATAACATTTTAGTTTTTATTAAATATTAAATAAACTTTATTTAAGTAAATAATGCATTATAATAAAACTTTTAATGTATTAAATACCTTTTTTTCTATGGTTAGTGTCATTTAGTCTACAAATGTAAAATAAGGCAAAAGATAAAATTTTTAAAAAGTTTTTTATCTTACTACGCCGAAGAAGTATAACTTCTAACGCGTGTACATAAGTACACACACAATTTTTTTTTTATCAATAGCCTACTAGTTCCACTTACAACAGCATCATCAGTTATTAAACTTAAACTACTCAAAATACCAAATATGTGTATTACTTTATTAAATAACGCATATGCCTCTTTTCATCCCGGTACAAAGAAATATCAGTCATACACGTCTTAATCTATTTCAAAATCTTTTAACGCTAAAACTCTTCAAGAAATAATAATTGCCTAATGTAATAGTCTTTTTTAATCATTACCATTTCACAAAATAAACAAAAAGTAAAAATACAGTCTGGAGGCGCCGGGTATCGATCCCGGTACCTCTCGCATGCTAAGCGAGCGCTCTACCATCTGAGCTACGCCCCCTTGTTACAAATACAACCAACTTGGCCTACTCATTAAACGTTTACTAAAATATTACATAATTGAATCAGGGTTGTCCTTTCACTTACTTTAGTATATTAAACAATAAGCGATGCTAGAACACGTCTATAATGCCGGTTATTTGATTTGAATTGTGTCGACAAACGTTATCTTGTCCTTTCTGTAAATGTTGATTTTTATTTCATATGAACTTTGTCCTAGACATCCTGACAATAAATAACATGTCAAAAATAAACAAAGTTGGTCTATTCGTTTAGGCCCAAAGTGCTTGCGTTGCGGCGTCATAGACGTGTCTCTACCATGGACCATGGTGAGAAACTTATCGCTTATTTGTTAATAAAAATATATTACTCTGTTCAAAATAAATAAATAAAGCCGCGCCGCTACAGACGGCAGTGACGCTACTGCCGATTCTAGCGGCGCAGCGGCGTTGCAACGCGGTGTTGTGTTTCGGCCCTAAGACACGATGCATTACTCAAGTGAAATGGGGCACATTTTTATACAACAAAAAGATGTCACATAAACATACTTTTTATAGAGTAAATAAAAACATATTGAAATGAGAGAAGCTTCTGCTCGAACCTACTTTCACGAAGAGTTTTAGGTACACATATTTTCATTACAATTGAGTTTTCTTTATCTAGCCAAAATTCCACATCTTGGAGAAATGAATGCCAAACTTCAACACGATGCGTTACGCTGTGTTATAGGTGCGTTGATAGATGAGTCGGTCAGTTACATTTCCTTCAGCATAAATAGAACATAACACGAACGTAACATACTTATGTAAAATAACAGAACAATAAGCACAGAAAAAATGCACTGCAAAAGAATAGTACCACAATCAGATGCTGGTCAACTTGCTCGCTGTGGTATGTAAATGTGAACGATTTGTCAAAAGGCTTACTACGTAACACAGCTGATAGTCTCGTTGACAGTCAATGCGTAAGGGGGACGAGTAAGGAGGCACGGCCCCGGGTGTGTTTAAGCGCCTAATGTGGAGATTCCATCACAGCACATAGAGGCAAATTATAGCGATCTATCTGTCTCTGATGCCCCTCCCTAACATGAAAAAACTTGTATCCGTTTTTACCTCTAGATGACACAATATTTTAGGTGATTGCACACCGCTCTATAATGTGTACCAGAAAGTTAGGTTAGCTTTATTGACATTTAAATAATTGTAATAGCCTCTGTGGTCTAGCGGTCCAGCGACGGACTTCACTTCTTGAAGTCCCAGGTTTGATTCTCAGGTCCGATAGCAAATGAAAATTAGAAAATGTATATTTCCAATTTTGTAACAAAATTAACGTAGTCCAGAATTAGATATGAGCCCGGTTGGCGATAGGCTTGTACCTATCACATTGTGGGACTCAAGTGTCTTCAGCTAGTCGTGGGAGTCTTGGTTGTGGCTCTGACTACCTCTTCAGGTATATGGGCGTAAACATACTTTTTTTACATCATTCTATTGTGTAAGCACTTGGGAGTTCGAATAAAAATAATAGTAAAGATAAAAAAATACACTTTGGAGGCGCCGGGTATCGATCCCGGTACCTCTCGCATGCTAAGCGAGCGCTCTACCATCTGAGCTACGCCCCCTGTTGTATAAATCTTTGAATAAGTAAGTCATATCAAATAAAAAGTAATTCAGTTCAGACACGTAGAATTACGAGTATCATGTCGATTATTTCAAACTATGATGTAGTAAAATAATAAATCATAATAAAAATTCATAAAATTATCGCCTATGAAAAGTTAGTTATCGTTCACATTTAATCTTACTCGTAAATAATTACTGATTTTGCTATCAGCTAACAAATATAGATAGACAAATCATGAACACGAATACTTGTAAACTCGCTTTTTTAACCATGGGGTTAGGGGTACACACCGAACACCAGCGACAAACCCAAAGACTCAGGTTCGATTTCATGGATAAACATCTAGACGCCAAAGCCGACATGTTTCTGGATTTGGGTGTTTATTACATTTATTCCAGTATTTATTTCCGTGTAAGGGATTAAAAAATTAAAAATCAACACCCACACATCCCTTCCTCCTCACCTAAGCCGGTCCCTGTGGGAAACGTAGATCACAATTCTCTAGTGAAGTTTACAGATAAATAATTAATTACAAAGTTAACCACATCTATCATTTATAAAAGTTAACCGTGCCTTTTATTCTCTTAATCTCCTTCAAAATTTTCTTTCCCTTTATACAAAAAATTCAGTTACACACGTCCTTATTTTTTCATTGTAAAGATTAGGCCCAAAGAGTATATAAATACTACGTAATAAGAGGCGGGACTTCCATAGATACATAGCAAACGCGAATTTGTACAAAGTTTACATGAAAAAGTATAACCCGTATAATTTGAAAGTAAGTCTAAAGGCGTTCAGATATAAGGCAACCAGTGTCATATGATTTGGGCAGATAATAAACATAGCAAACTTTTTTTTTCATGTTTTGATATGAGAGTTGCGCCAAACTGATTAGGCCAACACATGTTTTCTCGACGCTACTGATAACTGTAGTTAATCGACCGACCCACCCACATGCGAACAAAAGATCGGAATACGAGGAGTGCATAAGGCACCAGAAGTGTACAAGTTTCCGATCTGGGTAGTTGCAATTATTGTTCTTGGCCGATCCCGATGGACCTATTGTGGTCTCGTGTAGGCCTAGTACAACTTTGTCCTGATTTAGCTTTCTTTTTCTTAATTAGTTTGTGACAATTTGAAGATGTCATTAATTAAATAAATGACCTATAAGCTACACATTTTTATTACGTTTCTTTATTATTATTTCGTAATTATACATAATAAATAGACATAGTCATATTATACAACCGATCGAGAAACGCTTACGGAATAACAAAAAGACTTTTGAGTAAGTTAACCCCCTGACTTACGCATTTACCTAAAATACAGTAGGTTCAATTAGAAAAATTACAAAAGATTGACAGAAACATACGAGTTTTGGTTCACAATGAACTCTCATTAAGCTTAAAGGGAATTATTATTGTTAATAAATAATAATTGACACAATTAAGTAATCAATGAAATTTAAGTATCAATAAACTTTTATAATAATAAAACATTCGAATTCGTTATTATCACAAAATAAAAGTTTATTGATTTAACTTTCATTCTGACTAAATCGTAACAATACAACCAAGTACAAACGCATCCGACAATTAATTCGATTAATTAAGAATAGGAAAACAACAATGTAATAATTGTTTGGTTCAACTTGGAAATGCCATCATCATCCTTGTACACAATAGCCACTCCTTGCTTTATTCCCAAGAAGAATAAGGGAGCAGGACACAAAGAAGTCTAAGCTATGTGCACCGGAGCTTTAAAATGAAAAAAAAACTTGGATGCATTTTTCTTTCCAAGCTCAAAAGGGATTGTAGGTAGTTGGTCCGTGATCAAGGATACCAGGGAAGCATCAATTTAATATTTCGTGCGATGAAACGCCTGCTAGTGGGCGGTAACCATTTAAAACCACATAATGTAAAAACCTTGTAACGCAAGTAACATACATATTGACGCCCTTATTTTTAACGACGATTGGATGATAGCGACAGGACGTGTTTGAACAACGAAGTGTCTTTAAAGTTTTCTACCGTTAACTTAAAAGAGGGATGTCATTTGAAACCAAGACCTGCACCGTAATATCGTTAAGCAATATTATTTCATTACTGCTGTCTAGTCTAGTGTTATCTGCAAGCTGATAAGGTCTGTTTTTTTCACAGGGAGTTTTTTACAAAGATAATAACTTTTTTGTATAGTTATAATTGTAGGAGAATTAGGTAGAGTAGGCATCGCGTTGATTTTCTTCCACTTATGTCTGTAGTAGCTGATTACCCGCGACTTTGTCAGCGCAGCATCCATTATTAAATTACCTCAGGGGTTGATTTTTGAAAAGGTAACCGATGTTTAAACTTGGTTCTATAACTCAGCACATACAAAAATGTTGTTAAAATCGGTCCAGCATTTAATAGCTGTTTAAACTTACAGACTGGCTGACTTTTGAAATAAAAATATTTGCATGGATAAAGTGATTTATATATGCATTATTTTAATATATTTATTAGGATTTAGGATTTATAACAATTGAAGAATCCATTTTTTTGTTAAAATCGACAAAAAAATATAATAATAACCATTTTGAGCAGGTACTTTGGAACACATAAAAATCGATTGGTTATTGAATCAATTAATATAGTTTTGCGACTACTGAGTTTAGCACTTTAAGATATTACAACCTGGATAGAAGAAGGCGTTACTTTGCGGAAATCCATACTTAAATCTAAATATAATTATTTAATTTGCAATTTTCCGCCAAAAAATGTATACGTATTATGGCATAACAAAACAGACAAAATAGTGCGCTAAGAATGAATTGGACTAATCGGAAGCTAAAACTCCCAAATACGTCCCACAATACACTCTAAACTGTTTTATTAGCACCAACAAAGCATATACTACTTAAAACTCAACGTACGTTTCGCTTCGTAACCGAAGCATCATCAGGAGAATTCGACTGCACTCCACGAAGGTCGAGCAGATAAAGGTAAAGAGCAAATTGTCTGTTTCGTTACGCCATAATACGTGTACATTTTTTGGCGAAAAATTGCAAATGAAATAATTTTATTTAGATTTTATATTACAACCTTTTATCAAGACCGAATTCATCCTAAATTACAGTTTAGCATGTTTCATATCGTTAAATTCAAGAGTATTGTTATGCTCGTTGACCACAAAATAATTAGGAACCTCTTGGGATAGATTGACGAACTTTAAAGCTGAAAATGCCTAGAATGGTGGTTGCAAAACCGATTCATATTTTATCATGAAACTTCATATGGGGATATGACATCCATGTGGATATCCTTACGATACAAATGATACTCTAATAATCTCTTTTTACAGTGTTTGTTAGCTATCAATCATGTAAGAAGCTTTGACTTACCAGCAACCACTGTCTCAGCCCGCGGCAGCCGCTGCAGCACGTGGTGTATGAGGCCGACATCCGTGCACGCCTGGAGATTGCGGACACTCTTGCGCAGAATGGCGATGAACACCGACCAGATCTCCGCCTGAAAGAACAGATAATTATATTTTCCATACACTTTTATTAGTATTGAAACGCAAAGAGCTTCAACGAAATAAAAGTGAGAAAAATGCACTGTCTATAGACACCAAATATGTTAATGGTGCTAAGGAACTCATTTATCTCTTAGGTAATTAAAGCTCTATATTATAAGGGTAGTGATTGTGGACGAATCTAGTCAGGCTTATGCATCTGATAATCTCTCCCTATCAAACAAGGGACTTTGCATGAAGCATTACTTATAATATAATTATTAGTTTAAGGCTTGGGACCGACTTCAAACCTATTTGTAAATGGCACATATAAGTAATAGGTAAAATAAGTAGTATATAATTATTATTAAATTTTTATTATTTTTCATTTTTTAGCTTTGAAGTCGGTTTTTTTAACGTATTTATTTTTATTTTATGACATTCGAAGGCAAACAAATAGACGGATTTTCTGATGGTAAGAAATTCAAACCGAAAAAAAAACACCAAAGGCGGTAAGGGTGTTAGGCATTGAGCAAGAGTAAATTTAACGGCTAGCTTATCCTCTGAATTGGACCACGACAACGGCAAGCGCTAACGTTTTGGCAGCAAAAATAGATAAGGCGGTGGCACTAATCCGGGCTAGGCGAAATAAGTAAAGCAAAAATTAGTTAAATATTAATAAATCTTGGGGAGGCCGATGTAAATCAGTGGACGTCCTCAGACTGATGATGATGATTAGCAAATCATTCACAATGAGGTAGAATATTTCAGTGTGTACCTACACATATATAGTTAATAAAGACAATCTTTGAAATACGAGTACTGTGACTGCAAAATGTTTAATCTTCACCGTAATAAACATAATATACAGCTTCGGAAAAGTCCGAACAAAGCGAGTATATTAAAATATAATCCATAAGCCTCGTCCGTCTGTCCGCCGGCCAGTATCGCGCCAGAATTTTTCAATTTCAAAGCTTTCTGTTTAATAGAGCCTGCAGCGTTCTGCGTTACAGCAGTTGCAAAATATTTTCATTAAAATTTCGTTTGCGTTGCCGACCCGTTATTTATTTTTAAGCGCATTCTCATCTTGCTTCAATTTATGGTAGTTTCAACTAGCATTATTAATGTCGGAAACACAACTAGGCCATGTTATGCAGCGAAAACCTGATGCCTAAAATATAACTTGTGTGATATTGACATGGTAACGGACTGACTCGTACATCAACGTATCGCCAATGCCACAGAACATACTCGTATTTCATTGGAATTAGGCATAGTGGTTATATGACACATAAAAAACTGTCAATTTAATGTTAGTGTTTCCCGCCAAAAATTGGCTTTCAGCTAGTTGCGCTGTATATTATAGATTAATTATTACATAGCAGAAACAGTCTATTACTCTATAGTGGTTGAATGATGAGATTAATTAAGGATTAATTACATAATCTATATATAAACCACTAGACGGATTTATATCGTCGCCGTGTAATATACTCGTAGCTAATGATTATGAATTGATAATAAATCTATATTTATAAAAATCAATGCCACTTTCCGTTATAATTTTACAACTCAAGAACGGGCTCACCTATCCAAAACAAATGTTTAGGCTTTGTTCGGTCTATTTAGTAGATGGTTTATGTAAAGTTTTCATAAAATCGGTCGAGTGGTTTTTCATTTATCACATTTTTTTGTAACAAATGAATTCAATAAATAGCGGATCGTTTTGTTAATGGGTATTTTTCTGTCAAATTGAAACTTTTTTCAGATGGGAATTGTGCTGTTATATTGAAAGTTCTTTCAGTTGTTTTATTTCTTTATTGTTTTATTAGGTCATGTCATTCATGCGGTCATATACCTACCAGCCCGCTTGCATATTATATACTTGAATAAAATCTTACGTCTCCACAAGAGTTATAAAGGACACATGGACACAAACACTCAACCGATGTCGGTGATAAAAAAAATCGCTTTTTATCATCGACAAATTGATAATGATTGATTCCAGAGTATTACATAAATTTCGACGCACTACGCATTTAAAATACCCTTTGCAGAGAGGCTCTTATATCTGTTATTTAACCCAGTACAGTTATGAGAAGACCTAGCAATAAAAGAGCAAAAACACTTAAGCCGTAATGGCAGTGCAAGATTAAAAAAAATATACGATTCTTCCCTGAACTAAATACACTGAACAACAAAATACCAGAAGTGTAGAACACCTTTGGAACAAAAGCAGCGGTAGTGTAACGAGGCCGGTGTAATTACATTACATTCCAACGCCGTTAGCGGAACAATCTCGGCAAGATTACGCGCTGCCTCGACAGGAGTACCTTCCCCTGTGGAATGTCGAACTAGAATTTATATTTCAATTATTGTGGTACAAGTTGTTCTCATTTACTGCGAAATATTTGGAATTAGACATAAACTCGTTTCACGATTCCCAACAGCATTTTAAAAGTACACAATTTTGTTACATTTTTCTTTTCCCTATATTAATTTATTAAAAAACCCTAACGGACTTGTACTTTAAACCTAAGGACGTGTTAAACAATTACTTTTTGCAGTGATCTATTAATTTGAATTGTTTTATTAATAATCTTACTTGTTTTTTTTCATTTTAAGTTGTTTATTAACCGTTATTTGTTTTCTGGTATTCGATATGTTTCGTGTATCATGGTGGAGTGTTAAAATTTATATCTTAATGTTTAATATGTGTCTATAAGTGAGGACCTGTAATTGGCTTCCTGTTTTTTTTTCTGTTACCATTTAAATTGTACAATTTGCTGTTGGTCTTCCATGTCAAATAAATAAATAAGTAACATAATGCCTCTTATTATAACTACTTATAAAAATAGTTTTAATGAATAGACGTGGAATATTAAGAACACATTTATAAATAATAAATACATATTCTTGTACAAAGTCACACATATTGAAACTAGCCCCAAAGCAAGCAAATTATATGCTTGTGTTATGGGTGTTAGTCAACGATTCTAATAGATACAAAGAAATACTTAAACAGATACCAGA
>NJDD01000012.1:254892-267779 GCA_002245505.1 Calephelis nemesis
TGCTTGTTTCCTTCCTATAACATAAAAAAAAGTTTAAGGGGAGGAGGGTATCGATTAAATTCTCACCTAATCTTACGTTGGAGAGAGGGGGTGTCTCGGTAAATATCACGCAATATTTTTTGCTTCAATCTCAAAAAAAAAAATGCTATTTTGGTCCATTTCATCCATACTGTACGTGCTTAAGATCACATAATACTTATATAATATGATTATTTTTTTCGCCACCACCGTTTTCGGCAGAAAACTAAGTGATAAGAGTATGGAGGTGGCACCCTGGCCAACAAGGATTTCCTGATGTTAAAAATTCACGACGCCTAAAAGCCTTTCCTGTAAGAATTCAATACGTTTAAATAAGAAACCCACATTTTGAAAAATCTCACGTGAGATTGGGGGATGGGTACATTTTATTCAAACCCGTCACTCTCACTTAATTTATGGACGACCCCTAAAGCATTTGCCTAATGTATTTAATTTTATAAAGGATAATACTGTATCTATATCTATGCGATCAATATACTGCACTTTTTTATTTTTTTTAATCTAGAATAGACATATTAAGAAATATTTATAACATACCATCACTAACTTATGTGTCTATGAAAATAAATGAGTCCCTCGCAATATTGTTTTGATATGATTCGAAAAGGTTTTAATAACGTTTTCTTTGAAAACATTCTTGTTTTTATTGTTCTTGACATATTGAAAACAAATATCGTCATATATACACAAAACCTTTACTAATGAATTTTACATCTGAACCCTCCTTAGGAATAACTCCTAACTGCTGGTTGGTGAACACCGAAGTTTGTTTATTGCGAACAGACAGCCGATATAGCTGGAGTACCACTTTGTGATATCTTGTAGACACGCCATACAATAGGTTTTTTTATGATATTGGAAGGCAAACAAGCATACGGATTTCGTGATGGTCAGAAATTCACGCCGCCTAGACACAACATAGTGTAAAGGTGCGTTGCCAACCTGAGGCCGAGATTGACCTCGAGCAAAATTAAGTAGATGGTAAACTACTCTTCGTATCGGGAACCGTTAACAGCAATCACTGACGTTATGTCATGAATAGGTAGGGCGGTAATAGCAATCCGGGCGATTCGCTACAAAACTGTACCACCTAGTAGGATGTCACGGTGTTAGTGCCGGTAAGACTATATGTGCCTTTTACGAGCTGCTTGCCAGGATGACAGATGGTCTATTCTGCAAACGAGTCCGGACCAACACGGGGACAAACAAAATGAAAACAAATGCAATTTTCATAATTTCAGTGAAGTTAAACTGCAAAACCCGACTCCATTTGTTTGATTACCATGTTGCAATTTTTCAAAAAATATTTTTTACAACCGACCGACATAAGAACAATCAAAATTTGTTCGTTATTGGCTAACTAGTCTCGTACATAAGTAACAGACATACAAAAAAAGATATGCAGTCGAATGGGTTGTTCATAAAGTCCATGGGGTTGTCTCCATGTCCTTTGTTTGGAATCAAGTTTAAAGCATCCGTCCTCACACAATCAGAACGGGGAAAGGACGTAGCTGACTCATAATCATAAACCACAAAGCACTCGCACTAACGACTAGGAGCATATAAACATATAAGATGTCTCCTGAATAACTTGAAATGAATGCAAACTCTTTTTTACAATATCCACAGAGAATGACAAAAAAAACTGTTTATAAGACAAAAAAACCTTAACGAGTATGAAGTTACGTAATAATAAATTTGGCCAATATTTGCAAGTGAAAAAGGAATTAACAAAAAAAAAAAACAAAGTTTACAAGCTCAAAGGGTTATCTTGTTCTACTTTAATACTAGGGCGACATGATACTCGAGGCGATGTGATCTCAAGAAAAAAAGTAGAACCAAAGACCTGCGTGCGTGCCTTCGACAAAAAAACGTATAAAAGGAAGTTGCAGTGCAGTCATCGTCCCATTTCTTTCCCACTTACACATCTCGCCTTGTATAAAATAAGAATAAGAACAGGGTCTTTGTTCATTGGCTTACATATTTAACAAATAGTTCGTAAATGTCTTGCTTTGTTACAACAAAACACTATACGTATGTAATGAAAACATTATTATTATATTTCATTAAAGTTAAAGTAAAGAAGCAAATACAATTATAAATTTAATTTTAGTTAAAAATAATGAAAAAAAACATACACTTAACCAAAAACAAATTAACAATTTTGAGATTTTTTTTATTCATAATTAATTCATGTTTTTTTCATTAATAATATCATAATTTTGAAATCTCAAATAGTCTCGCATTTTGTATTGATTTCTCTTTTGTATAACAAAAAATAACATACATGTTAACATTTTTGTAAACATCGACAAAACATCTATGGAAACTTAATCACATTATTATTTTATTTGTCATACTTTTATATTTGTATCACATACATTTATATGCCAACTTATTAGTTCATGGTTTGTTAGATGAAGAAGCGAAAACATTTGAAAAAGCTCTAAATTTATGAGAAACTAGGAAATCTAAACAACTTTAAAAAGTATGATCAGGAAAGTATTAATAAACTCACTAAAATATGCACGTAGTTACATCAATGAGTTTTTATTTTATTATATAGCATACGTGCATTTTGTCCAATCGCGTTTCAATATTTAACGAAAATGTTAACTTAAAGACTTTCATAGTACGTTGTAAGGTCTGCGATTTTTATTTTCTAACTTGATCTTGTTTTACGACAAAGGAGGCCTTTAAATCTACGGCCTTTGGGGGCTGGCGGTTCGGGTGTTGGACTTGACTGCATGAGGTCCCGGGTTCGAATCCCGGGTCGGGCAACAAAAAGAAAATTTGTCTTTTCAAATTTATTAAATATAAAAAAAACGTTGCTCGGGATTGGATATGTGACCGGTTGGCGATAGGCTTGCCACCTATCACATTGTGGGACTTAGTGTCTTCGGCTAGTCGTGGGTGCCCTGTGCGCCTGAGCCTATCTCTTCGGGGATATGGGCGTGAAGATACTTTTTTTTTAATTCTACGGCATTTCTCAACATCTACAACCTACAGTTACTGGTGGTGGTAGGAATAGGTAGCGCATCACAAAACTTTGCTTAAGACTCTCGGTATTATAGCAAAATTTACAGATGCCTTTACATTACATACATACATTTACAGTATAGTACAGTAGATACATTTGCAGATGTTTTTACTATGTTTCTGGCACGCAGAAAGGTGACCTGTAGTCACAGAATTCTTAATAAAGTCTTTGATAAACATTAAAAAACCATGATATTTTATCAAACGCAGCAACAAAATAACAAAACAAAGGCAAGCGATATTTCTGGTGGTTTCACTACAAAGTATAAAACAAAGTCGCTTTCTCTGTCCCTATGTCCCTTTGTACGCTTACATCTTTAAAACTACGCAACGCATTTTGATGCGGTTTTGTTTAATAGGTACAGCGATTGAAGAGGAAGCTTTATCTGTATATATTATACCCGCGCGAAGCCGGGGCGGGCCACTAGTAACACTGCCGAGGCAGGTAGGTAGGTAAGGTATTGCATAAATAAGTTTACCCGTAAGCTACATTCCGATCTCGTAACATGGCCGTGGTAAGCCTTAGCATTCAAAAAAGGTGGAGCGCTTGTATAAAAAATACATAAAAGGATTCTACTAGCTACACATGATTACGGTGTCCGGTGTCCGGTATCAAAACCTAGTCTTCCGAGTAGTATCCTGGGAACATATTATTATTTAACTTAAAAATTAAATTACTTTAGCGACTACAACATAATATCCCACATTAAATAAATGAAGACATAAGAAAAACAAAAACTTTTCATAGAAAACAATTTTGTAATGGCGCTGCTCACAAACTCGCCAGTTTATTTTTAACTTTTAAGCAATTTCCAACTTCTAGGACGACATTTTGAGTAATTATCCATTTACAGCGAGCGTCGAGTAAACAGGAAGTATTTATTTATAGATCACAATGAAATAGCTGTATTAAGTTAAACTTTGGGACCTATATTGTGACGACTTAATACAAGTACTTGGATGATCGAGCTTTTCTGTGATTTATTTTTATTTTTTGCAAATCGTATTTTTCGAAATCATATACAGACTAGCTGTCTTTAATAAATAGTAATATGAAAATAACCACTTTTTGCTACATGCGTATTGCGTATGAATGTATATACGGTGTATGAACCAAAATAACATTTGTCTGTTTGTTGCAGCTATTCACTAACAAGGTTGACGGGACATCTTGACAATATCTGGTTGTTTGCAAATTTTAAATCATCGTAATTCTATCAGGTATACGTAATGAATGCGTTGTCTTGAGCTAAGCTACTAACTAAATTTTGGTATGCAATTAACGCTGACCAAGTAATATACACTTATAAATACTTTTTTAATTTGAGTTTTATGTAGAGTTGCAAATAGATATAATTTGAAAGATAAGGGATGTATTTCGATGAAAGGAGTCAGCACTCTTATAGAACTAATAAGTCCCAGAAAGTCTTTGATCTAGAAGCGTAACAAAGTTTTGTTAGCTGCAATTTATGCTGCAAGTATTTTAGTTGATAATGTTAAGAGTTCAGACAATTACTCCCTTGTGTGTAATGTTCTATTTCATCAATATTGCGATTTATCAAAATTCAGAATCCAAATGAAAATTAAATTATTCAATTTCGTATATCACAATTTACATAATAGTTAAATATATAATAGCTACGTTCCAACGTAATTGCAGAATTAGAAAGGACAGGCTGTTTGATAAAATACCAAGGTAAAATGTTGATTGTACACCCCGCAACACTATTGTCAGTGTATACTACTATTACTACTTTCACTAAAACTTCCATCCCCCATTAATATAGTTTTTGGCAAATATGCAAAAAAAAGTCTATGTTTGGATTCGAGTCTTTAATTATGTAATTAAATTTCATTAATATCGGTCCAGATAGTCATACGTATGCACTTACGGATATAGCGAGGTCATCTTTCTCTAAAGAAACGTTCTAATAGTGAACAAATGTATTTATTTTACTGACAAAACATTCAAGAAACAAAATATGAAAATTTTAATTTTAATTCAGATATAACCAGGCTTTTTTTCCGTAGCAAAAGCCGCTTGAAATAAGAATCTACTATGTTCAATCGCAAATATCTTAACTTTTGCTTCACGGATTTTGATGACATGTGTTTTTTGATTTCATCGAAGATATAGAAAAAAATAGAGGGCATGCTATATGAGGCAACAGAACTCATCTTTACATTTTTTTAATTTTTTGTCTTTCTGTCTAACTGTATCATGACTGCTATTCACGTCGAATATAAGAAGCCGATCATTACGAAATTTAGCTGGTTACGAGGAAAATTAAATGACATCTGTTTATCCCACTTCCTAAAGAGGTTTTCTTGAGAAGAGGAATAAAAGTCAATATGTGTATTGGCAACAAAATTCTTTAACACGTAGGCCTATTTAGTTTATTTAAATTTTGATCTGTAGTTTGTGCTTTATGGATAGATCCGTAGTTTTTCCCATGTCATAAGTTTTGTGATTTAATAAATTACAGATAGAAAACAACATTCAGTATAAAGTGAACAAAAAACTTGAAATATGAAATGTAGAGATATGTATATGTGAACATAATATATGTCATCTTACAAATACAAATTTTCTTCACGCAAAGTCCTCGCTGTAGAGTAGGTAGGAAGTATCAAGTGTCAACTTGTCAAATGAGGGATTCATTATCCCCAAACCGCGTGGTCATCGCATCACGTCTGAACAGATTTTTTTATGATATTGGAAGGCAAACAAGCAGACGGATTTCCTGATGTTGAGAAATTCACGCCGCCCAGAGACACCAAAGGTGGTAATGGTGCGTTGCCAACCTGAGGCCGGGATGTTAGGCCTCGAGCAAAAGTAAGTTTTCCGGCTACCTTACCCTTCAAACCGGAACACGTCATGACGTTATGGCGGCAGAAATAGGTAAGGCGGTGGTACCAATCCGGGCGAGTCGCTGCTAAACTCTACCACCTAGTCAGATGTCACGGTGTTAGTGACGGTGAGCCTATGCTTGCCTTTAACGAGCTGCCTGGCAAGGAAAACCGGGAATATTAAGGGAAAATGGGAAAAGCAACGCATCTATTGATACAAGCTGTTAGTTGCTGTTAATGTCTAGCGATGCGAAGTTCGCCAGGCCGGCGAGTACAGGAATAACTTTGAAGTGAAACTCCCTACCTTTTAACTCGAACAATCATATCGAATATAATCAAGTAATTACAACTGACTGCGAAAAATAATAAATAAGAATTAAAAATGGGTTTAAAAGCGTGCTCGTAACATGAACCCAAGTATTTTATATTGCATGCAAGAAACAAAAAGAACAACAAAAAGAAAATTGGGTTTTTCCAATTTTCTAATAAAAAAAATGTTGCTCGGGATTGAAAATGTGCCCGGTTGGCTACAGGCTTGCCACCTATCACATTGTGGGACTAGCCAGTGTTGGGCGCCCTGATTGTGCCTCTGAATGGGCGTGAAGATGAAGACGTGCAAGAAACCGCTGCATTAAAATTTTATAACGTTAGAAAATTATATACACACGATGATATTTAAGCAATACCTTTTAAATGTCATTGTATACACAAGTTGTAATTTGTATGTACATTGTAAATTACACATTATTATGAACAACGTTCACTCGTGATGAAGCAGGTCATCTTTGTAGAACATGCCAGCTATCTATGTATGCTGCACAA
The DNA here is from genome assembly GCA_002245505.1 of Calephelis nemesis. Taxonomy (NCBI): domain Eukaryota; kingdom Metazoa; phylum Arthropoda; class Insecta; order Lepidoptera; family Riodinidae; genus Calephelis; species Calephelis nemesis. The sequence continues at coordinate 261,643 of NJDD01000012.1, forward strand.
AAATTACCACTAGGTAGGTAAATGCTGTTCAGCAACTTTCCCGCGTAGGAATCCACCGCCGTATCTATTCCTCCCACCTTACTAGTAGAGTAGGGAATCGAACAGTCGGTAAACTGGCAAATAAAAAAAGTATCTTCACGCCCATATCCCCGAAGAGCTGGGCAGAGGCACAACCAGGGTACCCACGATTAGCCGAAGATACTAAGTCCCACAAAGTAATAGGTGGCAAGCCTATCGCCAACTGGGCACATATCCTATTCCGAGCAACTTTTTTTTTATATAAATAAAATTCCGAATACCCCGGTCACAAGACAGCCATGGTACCTATAAGATATATACGGCGGTGTCTACTGCCTACGGTTGATTCTTTTTATCAGGAGAGCCGGGTGCTTGTTCGCTGTCTTATTATAACTAATTTAAATACATTGTTGTTACTTGAGGACACCTAGAAACTCAAGTACAACGTTAAAAATTTAGCTAAGGCCTTAGTTTAATCTAGACTGATGGTTGCTACAGCTGGGAATCAGTGACTACATTGGCGTTTTAGACTGAGGTCTAGAAATATCCCAACAGTTGTCATTTTAAAAGCTAAAATTTTCTCAGCGCATGCTTTGAAATCTTAGCTATCTAGGTTATCTACCTACTTGTTATTTCATTACCTGCAATAACTTTATTACAAAATAATACCAAACTTTAGGTGTTATCATTGGCCGAAAGTGTATTACAATATTAAAATAACTCATGGCAATTATTAATGTTAATATCAAATACACCAGTTCCCAAATATTTGCCATCGCAAACCCCCTTGTCAGAAACCATCGCAGAAAACCCTTGCCAGACACTTAAAATTTACAATTTTGATATTTTTTTTTATACACAAACTTTTCACATTAATTACTTTAAACATATTAAAGATCACAACTTTTGTAGGTACCTGATATCATTGTCACCACAATCCAAATTTCTTACTTCATATTTCCTGCCTTAGTCGGGAGCGTATACTAAAATTACAACTATTATAAAATGGGTAGGCCCATGAAACGGAATCTTCGGATCTCGCATTATTATCATCGCCAGTAAGTTAAATAATTAACGATCTTAGCATTCTTTAGAATAAGTTTGTTAAATCGAACTGTTGAAATAATGGGAGTAACACACCATAAACAAAACAATAGAAACAATGAATCTATGGTGCTGTTCTACTAGGCGATCATAGACTATAAAGAGAAAACAAACCGGATCAATGGGGTTCCTCGTAACTACATAAAAACTTCAACCCCTGATGTTGCTATAATGTCGTGTGAACAAATTCGAAAACAATGAGCTTTCTACCCCTGTGTCGTTAAAGTACCAAGCGCTTATGAAAAAAGAGGAGACAATTTCATAAAGGGGTTGCCGCACAAAGTATGCATAACACTAGCTCGAGGGGAGTGTTTGGCAACGGGGAAGTGAATAACAGTTTCAATGTTTATGAGCCGTACTTGTACTTGCCTTGTGGTAAGCTTTAGTATGAAATACATATTATGCAGCTTTTATACTTTCATATTAAAAAAGGAATTACGGCCTTACATTAAAGTATGGGGCTTGGGGGCTTAGATATTACTTGAAAATATATGGTTTAAGAAAATTGCATTATATAAATACTAATAGACAGAGCCTAGTACAAGTTTAGATGAAAATTCTTACATTATTAAAATTGCAAAATGAGAAAAATACAATCGAAATTCGTAATGCTCAGTAAATGATTTCATTTGTGCATCGAATATTAACACTCAGTTTTAGTTTATTTAATTAAAACTTCATTGAATATTTAATTATGATTAGAAGTAATGGGTACGTAAACAATTAGTTGGTTACTTATCCAATCAAAAACATGAATGTTCTCTTTGTTCTCTATGTTGATCAAAAACAGACTCAATATTTTTAAACGACAAGAAGTAATTCTTATTTCTACAATAACTATTGCATGAATACATTATAATAATTTTAAACATAAAGGTATAAAATTACATGTAAGGAACTTAAGAAGCTGCGCTTAAATGACAATTTGGTAAAATTCCTTTCTTTGTTTTCTAATTTTATTCCTTTTCTGTTTACATTAAATTTAACATGGTGATTTGCTAATGTATAATTATGTTTTTAAGGGACAAGGATTCCAAAAGTTTACAACTTTCAAACTTATATTATTAAAGATCGCTATGAATACAATTCAAGTTATTGTCGTAAAAGAATTGAATAGATTATATTTTATTATTTATTTTCTAAAGTTAGCTTAGAGAAACAAAGGAAAGAAAATAACATCAGAGTAATAAGCGGAAATGTTAGGTACGTAATTAAATGCTCACCTGTAAGCTTGGTGGGCAGTGATCCAGCAGTTCCAGCATGTGCTGTATATTCTGAGCATCCTGTATCACGAAGTTGAGTTCCATGTCGAACTCGCCTCCGACCAACTGTAACAAAAAATGGTTTTTATTAGATAGATGGCGATGACAAAAAAAGCAGCCGTAGCCAGCACCCCAGGAACGCAGCCTGCTTGTAAAAAGGTAATAAAGAAAGAAATAATTTATGTTAATTATAAATATTTAAATAATTAAAGATAATTGTTAATTGATAAAATAAATATCTCTGGACAAATTACATAAATTGATCGAACCTCATAGTGAGCGAATTGTATGCTTGTGTTATAAGAGTTACAACCTGTACGGGTTAACTGTGTCTTTTTCATTCGTCATTTCTCATTCATTTAATTTTTTTTAATGTTGATATAAGATCGGTTTGATAACGGTAACAAAGATAGTATCGCTACTTAGTGCTTGTGGCAAATGTGGGACAACGCGAGCACTTTTAAACGGATTACGTAAAAAGGATGAAAAATATTTTTTCTAAACTTCTTGCCTTAATTTTTCCTAAATCATTAAAAAACTGCTGAATCAATACTGTTTTAACTAGATTTTTAGATACAGATTCAGACTCGCGGTTCAGAATCGCAGTTTTTAAATGACCATAATGAACATAGTAATTATTTTATTTTTATTAATCACAGTAGATATGTTTGCTACTTATACTATCAGCAAATATACTCGTACCACAGAGATTCTGGAAAAATAATTCTTTGATTTCACGTGCGGGGCCGAAGACAGCAACTACTACTCAAATAATCAAGTGGAATATACACATACATACTTTTCCTTACTTATACTCACTAATATTTAATCCACGAAATGTAACCTTTTAACAGCATGTAGAGTTTCTCAATCCCAAATCGATTTCCAATCTAATAAGGTTAAGCGTATCTGGTTACGTTTTCTATTATTATTTGTAATTGCTTTGTACAAGGATTTCGTGGCTTTGTGGCCTTTGACAGACGATACCAATTTGTTTGAGTATCAACTAACAGGTTTGCATACAGTATCATATTTACACGCAGGAATATTTGCAAAGCGAATAATAGGAAATCGTTTTAAAACCTTTTTTTGGTAAAAGCTTCGAGTTTACAGTCAAAATAGTACTGTTCAATGGTTAAAAACAAGAATTCGCCTCGATATTTCAAAGTAAGGTCGAGGGATTTTTCTCTGTAACGAGGTTTTAAATCCCTCTTTTTTAATTACTGTAATTGGATACAAAATGTTTATTCCCTGTGCAAATATTTAACTAAAGGACACAAAAAAAACCACACCAATTGTTTTTTTTATTTAACGGTATCCTAATATTTGTTAATCATGTATTAGTGCTGAAAACAAGAAAAAATCAAATAAAAAAAAAATACTTTTTTCTATACGCTCGTAAGACGAGAATCGGTTTACTTGTGAAATCGTGACTTTTAATTTAGTGTTACATTTGGCGATTACGTTATAGGAATGGTACCATTGCTTTACTCATTCTTGTTGTTACTGTGTCACCACAACATAGTCGAGTTGCAGAGTGGAGGGCAACGCACCAGTACCACCAGTGGTCCAAATACGAAGCATATTTTCAAATAACTCAAAATAGATAATGAAAAATTCGACTGAATTTTTTTTAATGTTTTTTGTAGTTTCTCTAAGCATATGTTACCTTAGTACACATAACACAACAAGAATACAACTAGCTTTTTACAGCTTCATAAGGCGCTTACGTATAACGTTTGTAAAGAACTTATGTGACTCTGGTAACAAGGATATCAAAGTCACCGGTACGTAATCCCGATTCCCCAAGGATCGTCGATCAATCATTTAATCCTGTCTACACTATGACTTGCTCGCCTGAAAAAATACTTCCCCAAAACTTGAACATGAAAGAGACATTACGACGAATGTAACCAATATTGGCTAAAAACTTTTACAAAAAACTGTAAAAATCACACTATGTTCATAAGGAGGATTTTTTTTAACAGTTTCATGTTTGAATATACTAGTTAGTATATTAAGTGGAAACAAAATCGCATCGCGCTAACTCAAAATGTGAACGAATATTGTCTTTCATAATATGTAAAATGTGTACATAATACCAAGATATTTAATTATAGTAGAAGGAAATAGCCTAGTGGGTCACCTGCAAAGAGGTAAGTGGTCAAAACCGCCAACGTATCTTCATCACCAAGAGTTGTAACTGATGGGTAGCCTTAGACCTTTCAATAGTAAGTGCGTTTTTTTTTAACGGTTTCATAGTTATGTCCTTTAGAAAACACTGCCTAGTACTACAGAAAATTTGGTAACAATTCGTTCACTAGTTTTTGTGTAAAATTCGACCCCGTTTTGGTTTCTGTGTCCTGTATAAAATACAGAGTAATTTTTGATTTTTTAATTATATGTATAGATATGAGTAATCAAATACGGCAACAACCGTGGTCGTTTTCGGCAGATACAAACAATTAATGAAGTATAGGCGACTTTAGTCAATCGCTAAGAAAATGATGGATACAGGCTCTTGGTAATCATGATAAAAAGGCGAATTGCCGTTTTTATTAATTATTAATACTCCCAGTATTCGGTTAAATTATGCTATTGTGTAGAGACTTATCTTTACAGCAGTATCTACGAAACGGTAGGTAGAGTCACAATCAAGGCACCCATGACTAGCCGAAGTCCCACAATGTGATAGGTGATATTCCTATCGCCAACGCCCGGTCAGCAAATCCAATCCCGGGCGTTGTTTTTTTAATTGTAAACCAGATGTTTTCTTTGTTGTCCGAGCTGGGGATTGGGGATCGAATTGGGAAGCAACTTCATGATATCTAGTCCAACCCTGGCCTATTAGATAACAAATGTTACATTTAACATTCGCCCAATTTTAATTCTGCCAGTTAATTATTACTTAAAAAACCTAAAATCATACATATTTTTTGTAAAGGTAGTTTGAATTGAAAAGAACCATTGCAGCGAAAAGTATTAATAATTTACAATATTATGAACATAGCACAGTTTGTTGGTTTTACGGCAAACTTTGTATAGAAAATGGTCCATACATTTTCTAACTCTACAAATTATAATTTAAAAAAATTAAAACAGAAGTTTCACCATTTTTTGAAATGAACGAAAGATACAAAGTAAAAAAATATAATAGATATAGGCACTGTGATAGACCATCTATTTTCAATATCCAATAGCCACTCTATTGTTTGTGCCCACAATACCGAGTGGACCCTAGACCTTGCCTTGTTCAAAGGGCATTCATTCAATTTGTACGAACGGTCAAGCTCTGTAAGCTTTCTGTATGCCTAGTACCTGAGCCCTTTGTATTCATCAACAATGACGTCACGCACACGCACATAATTGAACTTGACACAAATGCTTTTAATCTCTTTTTACAAGAGTAGATTTTATTGATGACTTACATTATGTCACCTACCTACACAATAAAAGCTGTCGAATTTATAGACTGAGAAAAGATAAAATATAAAGCAGATTTTTTTTGTTTTCACGCTTTTGTTCTGTCTTTTTGGACATGATAAATAGTGGAGTAAATAGCCAGTTTTCCTCATAGTCATGCAATTCAGCGCGGATATTCATAAAAAAATGGACTTAAGCTGTATTCAATAGTATTTTCATTATAAGTCTCGTACTTTTTATGGAAGCTACTTTTATGAAACACAAAAGTAAAGGTTTTCACAATTACTTCAACAAAAAAAAATGACAAATTTTCTTAGAAAATGGATATTT
>NJDD01000012.1:275306-293708 GCA_002245505.1 Calephelis nemesis
TTGCCAAAAAAGAAATGATAATCGCGATCGGGTAATAAAATTGCAGTCAACGTTTTACAATTTTACTAAGTTTAAAGCACTAAAATATGATAAATGCGGTCAAAAAACAAACGGAACATATTGTCTCGTGTAACGCTCGCTGACCACTAGAATATAATAGAACTGAAAAAATTGTTGGCGGAAAAATAAGAAAGGGCATGCTCTGTTGGTTCGGTCTGATAAAAGGAAAACTGACAAAAGATTGGTAAAACAAATATACAATGCAATGAACGATAGATGTAGGTACCCGGGGAGAGTTAGATTCATATTCAGCGATCAAATTAGTCAGGTTTTACCCAAAGTGGCGTCAAAAGACTGAAACCGACTTGGTGGTACGAATATGACAAGAGTAATGAATGTGGTCGTGACGTTTCGCACTCGATTCTCTGGGCCTATCCTCTAATAGACTTCTCGTGAAAGTTTTTTGTAGATTTTTTTTTTGATATATGTTTTGAAAGTGAGTTGAAGTCGTGAAAGTTTTTTTTAGATATATTTATTTCCTAAATATTTTTCAACCATAATATAAATTATCTTCACACCCATATCCCCGAAGTGGTAGGCAGAGGTACAACCAAGGCACCCACGACTAGCCGAAGACACTAAGTCCCACAATGTGATAGGTGGCAAGCCTATCGCCAACCGGGCACATTTCCAATCCCGACCAACATTTTTTTTTTAAATTAGAAAATGGGAAAAATCCAATTTTCTTTTTGTTGGCCGACCCGGGATTCCAACCCGGGACCTCATGCAGTCAAGTCTAACACCCGGACCGCTAGACCACAGAGGTGATAATATACGAACATAATAATTAAAAGAAACTACGTTTCATTTTAGACTGGTATCTGACCTAACATTAGCACGCTGAGGGTTTTTCCAGTAAATTGTTAGTGGCGTCGATTGTGTGAATTCTGAATATTTGCAAATACCGTACCTGTAAACAATAGAACTATGCAACAAAACACAACGTTAAAATAAAGAATAAAAAAATAAAAAGCCGGGGTGTTCATCCAACCAAGCATCATTCAATATGCAAACATACTAGGCTTGCATGAAAATTCTAGAGATCCAGAGCATCCATATTCAATGTGTAATTACGAAGCGGCCCGCTCGCTAGGGAAATATTTCTAAGATCGTATTAAAAATGAAATAGCATCACGTCCTCTTGGTGGTTTATGAGAGCTGCATGTCATCTAGTTTCGTACTGCGTGCTGCTGACCTCACCTGCTGTCATCATTGTTAAGCATATTACATTTTGGAGTGTAAAGGCTAAACAGAAGGTACCGAAATTTACACAAAAAAGAATGTGAGTCTTGTTGTTGGTGAAAATGTTCGACTTCGAAAATAAATGTACTTGGCTTTTGACAACTACACTCGGCATTCCGCTCGAATTAGTGACTGAGGGGGATGATTCAAACCCGCTGCATAGCAGAGATAGTAGAAGGCAAATAAAACAATACAATAAATAATTACTACAACACAAAAAGTGTACGCTACTTCATAGTGCAGTTTTGAGTCAGGACGGTAGCTTTGCATAATTCTGTGCTTATTCCAATGTTACTAAAAATATAGCGAGAGTTTAGGTATGTCAGAAATATCATAAGAGTAGTCGGTCATCATCATTCGGTCGAAATGAGAGCGCTACGGAAAATTAGTGATGTTACGTATTCGCAACCGTGGGATCAGTAATAGTAGTGGGCTAGATAGAAACTTGTAAAAATAAGAAAGGGCACGTTAGTGCATTCATGTGGAAGGAATGGGGGATAAAAAATTCACAAAACAGAGATACTCTTAAGTTGATTAAAAGTGACATTTTCATTCTTTTCAGATTGATATTTTTCTTTTATTTATCCAAGCGCGGGAAAGTGTATTTAAGGCGCTTTCTCTTAAAAATATATAATTTGAATAAAGTAATAAACCGGGGCCACAGAAGAAGCGTTGTATATTTTAAAAAGCGCAGTTGCAGTGTAAACATCTCTCAGGAAAGTAATTTAATTGTCCGGTGCGGTAAAACATGCGCTGCGGAAGATACAAATAACACGTTTCATTTAGCGGAATTAATCTTTTGAAATAAAAGCTTGGTTTCCTATTCAGAACGGATAGCTTTTTTTGAATTATTAAGGTTCAAAAAATACAACCATTCGACAACCACTCAACCACATACAAATAAACAACTAACGTAGGTATGTAAGATCTGTTCTTTTTCTAAGAGTCCAATTTAGTAAAAAAATAATAGGTAGCGGAACAGTGACATTAGTCAGCCGTAGACTATCAGTAGTGATGGGAATTATCAAAAGACCGAGTTAACAAGAATGACATACGGAACAGTGACATTAGTCAGCCGTAGACTATCAGTAGTGATGGGAATTATCAAAAGACCGAGTTAACAAGAATGACATACTACAATGAATGAATGATATTTGATGTCATTACGAGTATAGTAATTTAATATATAGTACGAGTAGTATAAATAATAGCAGTAGCATAGTGATGATTACTTTATATGCAAAAGTGTGCGGATATCCCATCGTATAATAATTTTATTTTTGATTAATTAGCTTTCCAATTATTCCTTGCATAAATAACAATATATTATATACTTATAAACAAAAAAATGTCGAGAAAAAATTTCAACTTTCTCGGCAGTCTGTCACTGCAAGACGGCTGCAACTTCAAGAGTGCCTAAAACGACATATATACGATACTGATTTCAATTATTGCATGAATTAAGAATCAAAAAGAGCCCTACAGGTTTCAAGCGAACAAAAACCAATTTTATTTAATACGTTTTCAAAAAATCTTGCCATAAAATTTTCTTTCTTTTGATTCGAATTAATTAAAACACAATTTAATAAACACAGAAAACAAGTTCTTCCAGTTATTAAAACTATTCCATTACAAGGAAAAATAATTAGCTTATGTGTTCAACAAAAATCTAAGCACAATGACATCCGAAACGTATGATATCAAAGATAGCGATGAGACGAATGACTAAAACGATCTCATTTTTGAATCCATATCGTGTATATAATATTTACTATGTTGCAATTTATTGACTAGCTGGTAAATATTTCTCAAAATCGATAAATTAAAATCGATTGGATGTCTTTTTTAAACAGGTTTTTAACTTAAAAATATTCAGTACATTTAATTTATGTCAAACTTCGTTAGAAGTTTGTGTTATAAGTGGTAAATGTATACAAAGTTAAATTTGGACAAAGAAAACTACGTGTAAGGTATTTTTATCTTATGTCTGTTTCCTGGTTCTAAGCTACCATCCTGTTAATTTTGAGCCAAACGGGTTTAGCAGTTCTTGAGTTATAGTGTTACTAACATGACGTTTTTATCTAGATATCATCACATACACAATAAGCATTTTCAAAAATAGGTGTAAAATATAATAAAAAAGTAAACACTGTTCAACTTATATTAATTTAATGTACATCACAGAATGTTTAGTTCTGTTTGGCAATGCAAATTTGTATATTTGTTGCAAACTTTATTATTTCATTCCAAATCTATGTCTCTCGCGTTTCTAAACGGCTCACAAGTGTCTTCCACAATTAGTTCCAAGTTATTTTTGTTTTCGTAAACAAATAAGGTTGTTTGTTCAGAATTACTTAAGGGCTATTTCCATTATCCTCCGAATGAATAATGCAAACGGACCCTTTTAGGGCTTTCGTTATTTTCGTTCGAGAGTTTCTGTTAGTTGTTTTGTTGTATCTTTCCACTTTATACCGTACGTTTCAAACTATAGGGCAATAATCGTATAACGCCATTGGTTCAATTGACCCTCCTTGTGTAGTTTGTTGTCCTGGTAGCAGGCCACGCATCTTAACCCTTGCTTTTACGCTTTTATTTTAAAACTTAATAATAACGTAATAATCATTAAATTAATATTTTATAAATTGGTACTTATACAATATGTACTTACATTCTTCCATTTCGGTAAACAATTTTTTTAATACTTTTTATCTATAAACTGGATGCTTACTGCCTGGTTTTCATGTTGTCTTGGTACAAAAGATGTGATCAAGATTTGGTTCTTTCCCACGACTTTCTTGAAAATTCTTGTCCAAGAATTTAATCTACCAAACACAGGGTGCGTTATAAAGAAATAAGGGTCTTTAAAAAACAGCTATCAGCAGTTCTCATGCATAGAGTTAAAAGGCTTTGGCTTTCAGTTATCTTATTTAACTAAAATCTAATTATTATTTTTAACTTTGTTTATTGCAATACATGTAGTATAATATGTTAGTATTAAGTACATATTTATGTAGAGTAGTTTTTTAATTAGGTTTTTTTTATCTCTTTAATCTTAAGCTGTACACTGTCTACCTATCACTTCTTATTTTGCATTGTTTTTTCTCTATCTTAGCTTAGTTCGCCTTTTGTATAATTGTATTTTCTCGTTGTCGATTCTTTATCACGTACACGTACATAAATAACTTTGCCATATCTATATATTTCTTACTGCATAATTGCGACAGTACGTACACACACATACACAATAATTATTCGGGGATCGAATTATCGGTATTATATTCTGTAAAGTTACTTGCTCGCGCTTGAGATAGCGGTAATTTGAAGTGTATACAGATTTCGTTACAATTTAGTATCGCTTACGTAATACGTTCCGATACTCACTGAGAATTAACGGTAAGAACATAATATCGTTATACACAATTAGTAACGTTACTTTCAATGCTATTATAATTTTGTCTTTGTATTTTTCTTTGACTTAACATTGTTTGCAGTTTGAATACGCCTAAGCTTTAGAAGTTAGGACAGAGTTATTTGTTTTTCTCAGGGTTGGAATTGCAAACTGGGATAGTTTTTGTTTTCATATGTAATTTAGTATTTTACAATTAAATTAAGTTATTCGACAATAAAAACCAACAAGTATAGTAGTACAACAAGAATAAAAAATCTTTATCAAACGCAGCAGAATTTTGAGTCAAGATTCATACAAACAACTGCAAAAGTTTCCCCGTTTTGGTCCGGGTTTATTTACAGAAAAGACCATCTGCCTTCCTGCCATGCAGCTAGTAAAAGGCGCGCATAGGCTTACCTATTACCTATAGGTAACCTTATTTTACTCGAGGCCTAATAACCCGGCCACAGGTTGTCAACGGACCATTATCACCGATAGTGTCTTTAGGCGACGTGAATTTCTTACCATCAGAAAAATCCGTCTGCTTGTTTGCTTACCAATTTTATAAAAAAAATACCTACTTTATTACCTATTTTTTTTTATTGCAATGGATAAGAATTTTTATACAATAATTTTAACATTCATAGAGTTACAATTTCGTTTTGACTTCGTTCTGTTAATGTTATCCGATACGTTAATTATCAATAGAGAGCGACGTATTGTTACTAAAGTAACGGTACGTACTGGTAAATATAGAGGTATCTGGTAAATCCCTGCAACGATTGTCTCTCTCGATTTTCGTTTTCTTCTTGTCACTGATAATTCGGTTTTAGAAGATGCCGCGGAGTTTTTTTATTTTATTTAGCTCAATGTTTATGTCGGCAATCGGCATTATACAGAAGAGTTAAAGTAAAACATTTTTTTCTTGGAATAAGATTGATGAAAATAGCCGTGTTGGTTCGGGCTCCTTTAGACCATCCATCTTACTTGCCAGGCAGCTTGAAAAAGGCGAGCACAGAGGCTCACCGTCACTAACACCGTGACATCCGAATAGGTGTTAGAATTTAGCAGCGACTCGTCCGAATTGGTACCACCGCCTTACCTTTTCATGCCGCCATAACGTCATGACGTGTTCCAGTTCGGAGGGTAAGGTAGCCGCTAAACTTACTTTTGCTCGAGGCCTAACATCCCGCCTCAGGTTGGCAACGCACCATTACCAACTTTGGTGTCAAGGCGGCATGAATTCATGGCGTGGCATGTTTCACATCATGTGAAGCATCTCTCCGAGATTGCGGTATGTCATACCATAAACATATTCAATGCTTGTTTGTCTTCCTATAATACAGAAAACTTTAATGAGCTCCAGCTATTGAATTATTCTGAAGCAATAGACCTGTCAGAGATTAAGTCACGGCTGCCGGCTCATTACCCGACCCTGCTTTAGAATATGAAATTGTTATCACGTAAATTGTCAGGTGTCGGTCGTCTTAAGCCTTGCAATTCTAAAAAAAAAAGAGTTTTCCCATCTCACGAGGACGCATCTATTGTGTGCAACCATCAGAGCTTTGAGTGCCAAGTTTTTTATGTGTTTGCGACGTTGCACTTCTATGCATGGGTACCACGACTATATTAATATTTATGTCCACAACGCATCCTGGTCTTGCGTCTTCACGGCAATATGGTCAACAAACCTTGATATTTTCATGATATTACTAGTTTTCAACTGTAACAACTAGGAATTTAAAAATCTTTAACTGTCATTCAGGAGTTTTACTAAAAACATAAACATTTTTATATTTTCTGTTTGCTGACATTATGTTCTTATTGACCTTCGGTCACTTATTTAAAAACTGAACTTGAAATCGAAGCTTTAGTAGTTTTTTTAGTAAGCTCTGTATTTTGCGTGTGGAGAAGTCATTCATTCACTTTGACGCGGTGAACACTTTACCCAGGAGAACATAGCTACGATATAGTAACGGTAAATTGTCGCAAATTGCAACAAAGTGGCCGTTCCGAGTGGCCTCTCGATATAATTCTCTTGGCACGATCTAACGCCATTGTAGCAGCTCGGTCCACTATTCGAAATTTCTCCTTATTATTCATGGTAGTCTAGTAATAGCTACCGTACAACTGTATGTTTACTTCTGATTGCCGGGTATCTAATGCTATTTCATGTCTTTACTACGCAACAAATTTAATCAGACTTTTTAAATCCGTTCTGTTCAAATAGCTTTTTTTAAAGAATTGTTCATGGTGCGTCACTGTCCTTTAGCCAGGCTTATTGGGCAAGTCTACCGTAGACTGCGCTACCCTCTGAACATGACACTGTTATTTTTTATTAGGTATTTGGACGAAATAGGTAAGGTGGTGGATATCACATTTCCACCACTGGTCTAGTTAGTAATGTTAAAAGACTAATGCTAAAATGCTAAAAAAATTGGAAGGTAAGGTAACTTAGTAAACTTGCCTTTGCTCGAGGCTTATATCCTGGCCTCAGGTTGGCCACGCACTATTCCACTTTTGGTTTCTTTAGGTGGCGTGAATTTTTTACCGTCAGGAAACTCGTCTTCTTCCATTATCATAAAAAAAGACGAATGTTAAGTATGCTCACCTCTTACGAGCTGCCTGCCTGAGCAGGAAGGCAGGTGGTTCAATCTACACAAAGGATGTGAAACAACATTTGGATAATGTTAAATGCCTACAGTATAAAAAATAAGTTCATCTTCTCATAGCCCGAATATCATCTAAAACTGATAAGTCATGAATTCCTTCAGCGAAATATCTCTATCTGTTTTGCCGCACTGTGAATGAAGTATTGTGTTTCATTATAAAGGGCTTAACCGGGACCGGAGTAATTCTGCGTCGTTAATAATAAACGGCACGTAATATCTGTCGGGTTAGAAGCAAAAGTACCTTCCTTTTGTCCGATAAATCCCGACCACTACGCGTTCCCTTGAACTTTGTTTCTGATTCTTGGGTTTTCTGACACAGCTATGGTTGAGTCGATTTATATGGGTATAATGATCTGTAAGAGCAGTACGTATTTCCTATGTATTTAGAGAGTAGGTATCATCAGGAAGTATATTCGTGTTACATTTATTTGTAGTTCAAACAGACATAGAATTTGATATTAAGTGAAAAAAATTTAATCTAGTCGAAATTACATTACAATTTGGAAGGCAAAACAAATCGAAAATCAGTTTTCTAAAAACATACCTATCGCCCATAGACAATTAAGATGGTATTGGTGTATCAACCTAACGCCAAGAACATATAAACAAATAAATATATTCCTGGACAAGTTACGTCAATTGGATCTAGCTCCACAATAAGTAAATCATATGTTCATGTTATGGGTTAAGTCAACGATTCTAATACATAGAAATACTTTAATAGAATAAAATTTCATAAAACCCCGTCACGCAAATGCAAACATCTAAATGTTCAACCATCACATTACATCGACCTGCACATGTCGGGAATCAAAATCGAAAAATCTTTAAAGGTGAGCGGAGCCGCGATCATCAGTTTGTCCAATTTGATTGTAGAAACTTCCGTGTCGTTTATTCACGTATTAAAACAGTCCGCCGTGTAGGATGATAATAAAATTAAAAAAAACCAACGCACTGCCAAACGATTTCATGTAACTCCTTAAATTTTATTTCGAGGAAGTTGATCCCGGCGGGAAAACTACGGAAATCCTCCCTCGGATGTTGCCTTTAAACTGTTTTCGTAAAAATGTTTTGCCGTCCTTAATGGCCTATTGAAAATGTACGAGTATCGAACATTTTCTCTTGCAGTAATCGAAAGAAGAGTTGAGAAAGTTTCTTTGAACCTTTCTTCCGCGGCTCCCATATTTTGTTTCCTCCACTCCAATTAAGGTAAGTATTTTGTTTACGAGATTGAAAAGTACACTAGTAGACAAATTACCTAAAGGTAAAAATACAAGTCGCCTACTAAAGAACCATTATTTCCAAATCCGCTATTTTGCGATGCTATAGAAATATAACACTCATCAAACAAGAAAAAGTTCTCCATAAAGTTGAAGATCACGTTTCAGCAATTATAAGCGCGGCACATTGCAATGAGCAGAGCGATGCTAAACGTCGTCCATTATAGTGGCGTGTTTTTGCGAGGGTCCTAATGACTAATGGCCTGGAACTTATACACCTCGTGTTATGCTCTCCCGTTTATTATGCTGACATTTATTTAGGCTCGCATCCTCTTCCTTTTATTAAGTTAACAACAAATACTTACTAGTCCGAGATCCTCGAAAAGCCAGATTTTCGTTTTTTGTTAAACCAGAATGTTTTTAAAAAAAATCTTTCCAACATCCTAGAAATGGAACTACTATCAAGTTTAATTCGGCTGGTGCCAGGTTTTACTGTTAAATATAAATAAAAAAATGCTAATTGCCTTCAGTTAATTTAAGTAACTGTCTCGCTCTTTTCTTTTAAACAACATCAAAAACTGCGTCATCAAGTGCAAGAGTAATCATTTGTGAAACTCCTCTAAGCATTGAAATTTCTGAATTTTGAATATTTTACATATATACATATCTTCTCACCAGTCCCTTACGGGGTAGGCAAAGAGTATCAAGTGTCAAACCTCACGATCCTGTCATACCTGTCTGGCTTCCATCACATTCATTAACCTTTTCATACAAACACGTCGGTTTCGGAGATTCGATCCTGAAATGTCAACCTTGGTCTCCCCATTGAATATTATAACCTATTTTCAAGGCGAAAAAATCTTAAGAAGACTTCCTGTGACTCTTCGGGTTATACGCGTTTTTTTACTCACTACACCTAGAACGGACAGTCATCTTCTTAGATCGTTGACGGTGCTAACAATACCTATGAAGAAGTACCTAACTTCTGATGTACCCCGAGCGGTTTACAGATGTCTCCGGCTTTCGAGCGTATCTGAACATCAAATCTACGTCTTCGTTCTACCAGTGGTAGTCCGGGTGCTCTGTGAATAACAGACCGTGCCGCTGTCCTGCCTGGCAGCTCGCAACAGGCGCGCAAAGGAGAAACGGGTCAGAACCAACAAAACCACTGGTGATAGAGTGCTGTTCATAGGCTGAGGTTATCCAATATCACCAGGGCAACCGTGTGCTTGGTTTTTTATTGTCTTTTGCCATAAAAAAACATTACACATTTTAATGAATAGTAGCTACTTAGTCGCCTAATAGTTCCTACCATAGCCAAGCAAATTCCAGCTTTTACAGAACAATTAATGTGTCTAGCCATGGTATGGAATAACGGATCTCGAGCTATCCCATTACCGAATGGATTTAACGAAACAATAATCAGGAACATATGGGAATGACAGGGTGTATTTATATTTGCAATGTATTTCAAGCGGGTAATTTGTACAAAATTTTCGGTGCATTTAATTCGGCGGTAGTCAGTAATCGGCTTACAGTTGTTACAGCCGTTACATTTAATGACCTGCTATTAGTTTAATCTGTGCATTTCCTGATACCTGTGCACTTTGATAATTATAAACATTAATGATTTTCAATTAGCATTCCATAGCTTTTAACCAACGTATAAGGGAAAAAAATACATAAGGTAAACAAGACAATGGACCAACGGCTATTATCTCTTGTTAGGTACTTAAATCTAGTTAACTTTTTGACAGCATGCACAGAGGTAGTGATAAACAGGAAGACAAAAAAAAATATTATATCTCTACGTGTACCGATTCCTTCCACTTAACCGAAAAAATAGCTTCTGTGATAAAACATTGGAAGGCATCGCGTTGGTACAATAATTAAATATACCTGATTAAAGAACATAACAAGAAGAATGATTAATTATAAAAGAATGAACATAAAAACAATAAATCATTATTAATAAGAAACCTAACGGGAACGAACATAAGGTATGTGAGTGTTACTTAATTTTCTTTCAACTGGTTTTTAAGGAAAGGCAGGAGAGGACTATCGCGAAACTCAAGAGGAAGTGAGTTCCATAATATGACGGGCCCACGAAAAGTAAAATAGAATAATAATGTGAGTGAGATACAGAAAAACTAAGATTTAAATTTTGTAATAATAACTTAAAAAATATAGGGCAAATCCTATACCTTCGGACATATTAACTCTGTGACACCATTTCGTTCCCTAGAATTAATAAGGATAAAATCGCTTTGACATATCAGAGCTGTGAAACTACAAAATCCAATTACGGGCGCATTGCTTCAATTACTCTACATCTTTTAATGGTCAAAATTTTAATGGTGGAAATTTTTAAATACAAATATGTTATGACAAGCCTTAGTTTGTAAATTCTAGAAGTTGATTTGAAGGGGAAAACATCCGTAAACCCAATTCAAATGAGCTAATTTACGAGTACAACATGAAATTCAAAAGAACGATGGGATGTTGGGCAGATTTGGTTGATTCGTAAATTCTGTCATCAGCAAGTCAGCACAACGAGACCATAACATTGCATAAGTTCTTTAAAATCAAACTACAATATTTTACTCAAACTAAAATACGTACACACGCTGCAAATCAAAAGTATAAGTAATAATATGTATTACTAACGAATAATAAGTTTTATACTGACAGTTTGCGTCGTCATGGTTTATATTATAAATAACTAATGTGGTTTACTTTGGCAATTCACTCAAAAGAGTAGTGAAACAATCAGAAAATCAAATTGTCAAAGGCGAAGAAAATAAACGGTTTTCGAGAGGTACATGAGTGCTTTTAGAGCGACTCCTAAACTATATTTGACAATGGGCGAGTGAATGGAACCGCCTGGAGAGCACTTTTGTGTGTTTCTTTACTTCGAAACTATTTTCTAAACGCTTTAAAAGATATATAAGTCGAGTTATTAGGATAAAGGTTTTATTTTTATTTATTTATTTATTAAAATTTATGCACAATATTGTACACAGGTTAAACTTAATGCTATATGGCATTCTCTACCAGCTAACCCAAACAGATAAGAGAAAAAAATTAAACGACTAGGGTGCACTTAAAGCAATGATATTCTTAACATTGAATAAACAAAAGCAATTAATTAAACTAACTAAAGTATATGTACAGAGATCTACATACAAATCTACGTGCCATAACATAACATAAAATACATAAATATACTTAATAAATAAAAATAAATATATACATACATACATACATACATACAAACATGTACATTCTTAAATACAAAAAAGGTTTTCCATTAGGGCTTTTCTTGAACCTGTTAACAGGAGCGAAATGTTTCAGTTTAAGGAAAAAGATTCATTATGTTCCTTTTATAACGTTTAGAAAACCTTCATCATCTCAGATCATACCTATGTTTTTTTTGTTAGAGGTCAGCGAAGAATCATACGGTTCTCCTCATGATATGAGATAGTCGTGGCCTACATTTTAGGGGTGCGTGGCTGTCCTGAGGCCCGGAAAGAAGGCCTATTGTCCAAGTCTACCGGCTACCCTGTCCTCCAGATCGGAAAATGTCAGTGTCACTATGACGGCAGGAATAAGTATGGCGGTATTGCCTAACCCAGGCAAGTTGCTGCACAGCACACTACCAACAGTGCTATACCTAATCCAGCTTTAGGATCTGT
The DNA here is from genome assembly GCA_002245505.1 of Calephelis nemesis. Classification (NCBI taxonomy): domain Eukaryota; kingdom Metazoa; phylum Arthropoda; class Insecta; order Lepidoptera; family Riodinidae; genus Calephelis; species Calephelis nemesis. Next base: position 287,584 of record NJDD01000012.1, read on the forward strand.
ATAAGGTACTTTATAAACAACAATCGCTTCTGGTTCAGTTTCTGGTATTGGCGATGCATAACTAAAAATCTATACTATAAATCAATATTTCAATAACGTTTGTTAATAAAGTTGCTTGGGATAGGATTAGTATCATTTTGGCTAAAAGTATTCCACCTATCACATTGTGGGACTAAGTTCCTTCGGCTAAACGTGGGTGTCCTGGTTGTACCTCTGGCTACATCTACGGATACGAGCGTGAAGTTACGTACTTAATTACAACAATATCCCAATATCTATAAAAAAATACCTTTAGACGAAAAAAACATGATACGATGGTTAATTATAAGTTTCCAACTTAAGGCTGTGTTAAATCTCTTGCTAAGTATGTTTTTTTCCGCTACAGACTAAACCGAAACGCAAAAATGATGGGCCCTAGTCATATGTTAGCACAAATAAGTAAGGCGGCGGCATCGAACCAGGTGATCACTGGTTAGTCAGTGTCATACAAAAACCGACTATGCCTCTTACGAGCTGCTAGGTTGGAAAGCAAGTTAGCCTATTTGGAGACCAGGATAATCAATGGATGTTTGTCAATGAGTACTATGTCATAATAATAATAATAAATAATAAATAAATATCTCAGGACAAGTTACACAAATTGAATCTAACCCCAAAGTAAGCAAATTATATGCTTGTGTTATGGGTGTTAGTCAACGATACTAATACATAGAAATACTTAAATAGATACTAGAATAAATTTAATAAACACCCAGACCCGGAAATGCAGACATCTAAATGTTCATCACACAAATGCCTGCCCCCGTCGGGAATCGAACCCGAGCCTCGCTGTTGGTCGGTGTAGTTAGGCGATGATGGCGATAGGCGGTGTCATCGTCGTAATCAATAGTATGGTCTGATAACCTCAACTGACTTAGTCAAAGGCCTGAAAACACAACTGAAAAACTGAACGTCATATTAATAAATATAAACTAAAATACTCCAAGGTCAAATTTGAAATCACAGTGTTAATTACCGCATAATAATACAGACTATAATTGTAACTTTAACTTCGGAGTGCTATATTAATAAGACGGTGAAGGTTTAGTTTGGAACCTAGAGCCGTCAATTTTTTACTTCATTTTCCAATATTTAATATTCTAATCGCGGTTATTCTGAAGATCCATGCGGGTCTCAGAGAATACATAATGTAATATTATTATTATTCATAACGTATTTATCAGACCATCGCCGCCAAAGTAAAATGTGGTTTAAGCGCCGCATTATGAACATGATTTAATGATGGTGGAGCTTTATCACTTATGAATTCCTAGTATGTATTGGATACAAGGATACTACTACTCTTTTCGTGAAAAATAAGTTCCGATCTTATTTTTCGTTTTATTATTTATTTTATTCATTTTATTATAGCCAGGATCATAGGCAAAGTCTATAAGTCAATCAGGTATCCAAACCTTAAGTATGCAACATGATAATGGCGAGTACAATACAGGACGGCTGCTCGATAGTATTCTACAACCTAGATATAAAAGCACTACAAATACCTGCAGTAACAAGTTTACGAACAAACCAATTATGGGTGTTTTAAAGTTGGTAATCATAACCAGAATATGTATAAAAAAGTATCTTCACGCCATATCCCTGAAGAGATAGGTAAAGACATGAGGGCAACCAAAATTTATGATACGTACCTAATATAGGCTATATTATGAATCATTATTATTTTACTGTTTACAAACACAATAATTACAAGCACTGTGTTTTAACCGACTTTAATATAAAGGAGGTTCCCAATAATTCGAGTGTATTTTTTTAACGTTTGTTACGCGATTACTCCGACAATAGCCCCACCGATTTTTATGGCTCTTTTCTAAACAGACATGTCATGATTTTGTGGTTGTTTTATATTAATTTTATCATGATTCGATGTGTGCCTCAAAAGACAAAAACTACTAGCATGTTGATAAAATCTATGAACCATTTTGGAACCGCTTGCTATCTTACAAACTGTGACGTGGTTCCTAATGAAATAATAGCTGGAGGCCGTTTTTGCAGTTTAACTGCACTTAACTATCTTTTCTGTGTGTTAAAAAAACATACAGGAAAATATTTCACTCAAAATTATTACTTGGGCTTAGTAAGATATTCGTATTTTACTTCTCGATTACTCTCGATATAGCAATATATGGGTTTATAATAAAAGTTACCAACATTTTGCCTCTTCAAATAACCTAGTTTTATATCGTAAGTTTCAGGTAAATCTAGAGGTCCACCTGGGCGTCGTTGATAAAAAAAACCAGACCGTAGGCAGTTCTTATTAAGCTTACCTACTAATAACCAAATATAGGATAATAGCGAGCACTAACGTTATGGCGACAAGAAAATGCAATAGTCTATATAACTATTAGTATCATAAAAACGGCCGTGTTGGTCAGGGTTCGCTCGTATGCAGGCAGCCACGCAGCTCGTATGAAGCTAACAAATGTTCAATAGGTCTTTACCAATAGGACCAGGTGGTATAGAGCCGTGCTGCAGCTCACCCAGGCAGGGTTCCACCGCCTTACCTAATCCTGCCGCCATGATGACATTGTCATGTTCAGGCCGGAAGGTAGGGTAGTCGATAGATATGCAGATTGGGCCTAACACTTTGGCCATAAGATAGCGACGCACCTACAACATCTATGGTGTCTGTAGACCAGGGTTATCTACCAACAGGAGAGCCGTGCACTCGTTCGATATCTTATCACATAAAAAAACAAATATCAACGACTTACAAAATCTTCAAACAGAGAGCTTTCATGTTTTTTTAATGCAACAGAACAAAGCAAGAACTACTGTTTTCCTGGTGGTATGAGACAACTGTGGCGTATATACATCACATGGTCTAAGTGCGTAAAAGTCCTGTGACTGGGAAGTAATTCTAGAGACTACACTTCACTCCGGACTCCGGTCCTATTCCTGCTGCCGTAAGGACACTGCCATGTCGGAACATGTAAGAAGGTGGCACCATACCCGGGCAAGTTACTGCATAGCACTCTATCACCAGCGATCTTGTAGGTAATGACCTATTTATATTTCACCTGTGCTTACCTCTTACGAGCTGCCTGGTAGAGATAGTATATTCTTATAGGCGGACCCGTACCAATACGGGAAAAAAACCTAAAATATTGGCAACGCATCTGTCATACGTCGAGTGGCTGTGATCACTTACCCATTATGTGTGACCTACCAGCTCGTTCGCCTTCTGTCCTGTAACCAAAATACAGTGCTCACCCCTCGTCCCTTCATCTAACAAACCAACGCAACTAGTATTAAAAAATCCATTACTAAACTGTGTATAACGATTCCCCAAGGAAATTTAAGGCAGTTATTTTCTGTCATCAATTTGGCACGTCGTGAACGAGGTAATAAAATCGTGTGGACACGTTGGTGTCATGATGAATAGGGTTGTGCGAACGGATTTTGCGCCCCGTTTCCTGTTCACCCGGCCTTTTTAACTAACCGGTCTTTAATGCCTGACATAAGGCTACGGTGTTGCTGGAAGGTTCATTTTTATTTTTTACAGTATTCATAGTTGACACTAATCTTTCAACCACGCTATAAAGTGAAAATCGCATATTGCATATTATGTCGTATCGTGTGTCTTTCAGGATTTTATTTCCATTTAAAACAAACATATCTCGATGTAGTTTTCACTGCATACTAGGAAACATCTTGAAGGTTTATCTGTGATAACATCTTAAAAAGTTTTTCCCATACTAACTATGTAAGATAACATCACCGATTTTAAATGCGCGACACCGTGCCCATTCGCTTCTATATCATAAATTTAATGATAAATAAATTAACTGACGGAATCCTCGCCTAGAGCTACACTAAACCTACACAGTTTGTTATATGAGGTGCCTATAGCTCGAGGAAGGTAACGGGTTATGGTTTGTCCTGTACTGTCACGTAGTTATGTCCGAAATTGTAATAACTAAAACAATGTTAAAGTTATTGGTAAAAGCTAAACAAAAAAAACCCTAGAAATATTACACCAAAACAAGTCAAACAGAAGCAGAACTCGCTAGATTCGAAAGCTGAATAGATTATATCTATGCCGTAGATATAGCAATTGTTTTAAACACAAAGTAAACATAATTACAACGCAATCTCGACATAACGAATCTGAAGGAAATTAGAAGATATTCGTTACACCAAGTAAATTGTGTCTATGAGATTTGATAAATACTTATATAGGTATGGTTGGTCTTGCCACCATGAACGTGAAATACATAAATTGAAAACTTCTAACCGTCTTGTTTATAAAAAAGGATTATAATAAAGTAGTGGTAAATTTTTCAATTACTCCAAGGTTCAACCTAATAGTATAGTCTTACAATGTGATAAAGATATTATATCAAACTTAATATTACTTCCACGATAGTCTATGTTTATTTTTAGTACTGTTAAAGTAAGTATACAACACATACTCTAATTTGATAAAACAAAATTAGCTCTAGTTTGCTAAACCAAGAAAATCGTTATATTGAGGCTCGTTATTTTATTGTTACACTGCAAGCATTCATAACGATTTGCGCTTGCAATTTATACATAATGGGAGATGTTGCAATATTCCCGTTTCCGCGTGCATTACTCTCGTGTATTCCGATCGTCTCACGGGAGCGGGCCGCATGATTCACTTTGCAATGGAATGTCGCGTATATAGTCTGTTCTGAATTCCTCGATCATGCAACGCTATTGAATTTAAAATACGTTATTACATTTTATTGTGAAGGCAGACCAGTCGAATAGAACGAACTATCTCCTTTTCCGCTTAGAATTCCGATCTTTTTGATTTAAGAAATAAATTTTATAATTACGAACAGAATAACGTAAGCGTAAGTTAAAATTTTAACGGCAAAATCACTGAATCAAATTTTATGAAATTAAGCTTCAAAAAGAATATTGACCAACTTTTTTGTAAACCAACTCGCAAGAGGCAAATATGTCAGTTTATTGTCCCTAAAACTGTGAGCTTTGAATAAGTGATAGGTTATGGGTAGATTTTCTGAACCACCTCTTTACCGATTCCCGCTATTATATCGTCGGTATACACTACGGTCTTATTCCAGATTGTGAATTATAATATACTAGCTTTATTTTTATAAATGATAGCTTAAAACGGAGCGCGGACAGTAAGATTTGAAAACTGCATTCTACAATTTCACCGCGTTTGACCTCGTTGGTCTAAGGGTTAGCGTACATGCCTGACACCACCGACTAACCGCGAGTCTCGGGTTCCATTCCCAACGGGGACAGACATTTATGTGATGTATATTTAGATGTCTACATTTTTGGGTCTCTGTGTGTTAAGTGTTAAGTGTTTATTTGTTTAAGTATTTCTATGTGTTAGTCTCATTGACTAACACCTATAACACAAGCATATATAGTTTGCTTAATTTTGGAGAACAATTAACATATAACTTAAATGTTGTGTGATTTGTCCAGAAACATTTATCTATAATATAAAAATGAATCGCTAAATGTGTTGGTAAGCGCATAACTTCCGAACGACGGGACCGATTTGGCTAATTCTTTTTTTATTGTATTTGTTATTACCAGGAAAAGGTTTTTATAAAAAGAAATACCGGGAAAGTTGCAGGGAAAATAGGAAAAATATTAATTCAATATTTTCCTTACTGAACGGGTGAAACGAAGTTCGCCGGAGCAGCTAGTTATTGATAAAAATATCCAACTCCTTTTTGAAGTCTACGATAATATTCTTAAAATGTCTACGTACACGTCTTTCTACATCCGTACAAAAAGTAAATAATGGTCATACTCTCTAACCGGTAATTCACAATGAGTAAATGGTAATTCAGAAACAGCTTCGTCCCAAATACATAATGGAGTGCACCCCGGGGCTTCATATAGCCCTGGTCTTGTGAAAATGCTCCAGTGCATTGTAATTTTAAATACGGCTTTGTTGCGGCCTCAGAAACGCGGTGACACACAAACCCGCTGACACATTAAGATTGCGACCCGAAAATTCTAAGAGATCAGGTTTCTTGAGTGCTAGGGTTCTTCATCATATACCCTATGTAGCTATTGAACTCATTGTTGGAATTACTGTAAGAAAC
>NJDD01000012.1:296883-310371 GCA_002245505.1 Calephelis nemesis
AGCAAAATTGTATAATTCTTTATGGACTCCAAAACCTTACACAAGTCTCCTATTTTTAAATAAGTCGGTTGAACATTATTTTTGTTTGTTGTCTAGTATGGGTTAGGTGTCTGATTTGTTATTCTTGTGCGCATTTGTAATGATTTGCTGTAAAATTAACCTTGTGTAATTTCATTCGTAATGTAAGATAACATGGCACGTAACTAAAATTTTATTACCAATGAAAAAGCTACCTAAACTAAATCGGTACTAAAATAGGTATCAACGTTAAAATTGATCTAGAACACAGGTGTAACAAAAGGTAGGTAGATAGGTAGGTACATATAGTAAAACAGTAATAAAACTAAATCTGTAAATATTTTTTTAAAACAGTATGACGTACCTACTTTTGTCGGGTTGTCTGTTGGTTTAGACACAAAAACTCCTAAAGGGACTTTCAGTAACTTTGTTCATAATAGCTTATAGCCCGGATCAACATTTAGAATACCGTTAACTGCGGAAAAATTTTTCGTTTCCATCACTAAACACGAAAAATCACTTCAACTTGCGTACAAAGTCGCGGGCAACAGCTAGTATAGAAAAAGAATTGGCGCGTTTACAACTTCCAACAGAAGTAAAACCGAGATTTGAAAAAAATCAATAGCAGCTGCAAGCAATTTCTAACAGATGACAAGATAACCAATGTTTAAACCACCTCGGCTAGTACGTTTAAGTTAATCAGTCGTTTAAGACACATAACCAATGTTTAGTCTATGGTGAACAGTAAATTCAATATTAAACATCGTTTACGATATAACCGATCGATTAAAATATAACCATCTGTTGGTGAACTCGGGTCTTAGAATAGTAATTTAAATGTACTAATGAGTGTCATGGTCAAAAGGCCAAACTGAAGAAAAAAATAATTGTGGTATTAATTTCAATTTAATTAACTAGTTGAATATTTTTTCTTCACTATAGTTAATATACGTATGTTTCATCCAAAGTCCAATTACGACTAGAAATGAATTATACGTCGTATTGTAAGAACATGGATGGTAAGTGGTTATTGAAAACATGGCCTCATTATGGAGGCTAAGGGGAGGGTGCAGCGAGCTCAGGAACATTAACTGGGCTAATTAGAGCTCTTGGGTGCACTTGCGTGTTTTTAATATATAACCGCATTTTATCAAAAAAAAATCATAAAAAATAGATACGACATGAGTATATCGGAATATGGGTACTGATGGTAACAGTCCTGGTCCTATCAACGTAAAACTAATTTTATATTTCTCACACTTTCACAATAAAAAATGGAGGCTAAGGGGAGGGTGCAGCGAGCTCAGGAACATTAACTGGGCTAATTAGAGCTCTTGGGTGCACTTGCGTGTTTTTAATATATAACCGCATTTTATCAAAAAAAAATCATAAAAAATAGATACGACATGAGTATATCGGAATATGGGTACTGATGGTAACAGTCCTGGTCCTATCAACGTAAAACTAATTTTATATTTCTCACACTTTCACAATAAAAAATGGAAGAGTGAATTACCGAGCGCATGGTCAAGCACTGTTCAAAAGGCACAAAGTGTCTCATTATGCTAAACATTGGGGTGGGTAAATACCGAGTCAAGCGGCTCGGTCACTGGGGTTCATTATGAAAATACTTCGGCACTCCGTAACCTTCGTCAACTGGAAAGGAGAGAACTGGTAATTTTACTTTTTCTTGTTGTAGTTCTCTGATTGACTAACTGAAAAATAAAACCTGTTTTACTCTTACGTTATATATTAATTTCATATACATTCTATCGATTGCGAAATTAATAGATGAATTTATTTTACCCCTTTTTTTCTAAGAATTTCCTAACGAAAAATATTCGTAGATATCATTAATTTCCTGTTTCTGATGGGAAAACAAACAACTAACCTCTATCGGCGTACTTAGCTGTGTAGCTCCTGAACCGATGCGGAGGTCAGTTTAAACTGACTATTAACATGAAAGACCTAGGTGAATTACACCCTAATACAGGCACTGTTGAACGGCATAAAGCATCTCATTATGTCAAACAACAGGGAGGGTAAATACCGAGTTTAAAGGCTCGGTCATTGTGGTTTACAATAAAAATAATTTTAAAACTACGCGCTGCGCTGTATCCCTTAGTCCGGTAGGATTCCATCTTAGTCACTCCAATGTGGATGCAATGGCACACATTTTATTTTAACACTAGCACTGCGAAAGTGTGGTCGAACACTGACACGCAAACACTTAGTTCAGGTAGTGCATTTATTATTGTGTTTGTATTAGTTATTATAATATTAAACAAATAAATAATTTGCATACGATGAAATTTGAAGAATGGGCTATAAACCAAAAAAATATATTAAATTTGCACCTTCCTATCAAACATGCTTACGCATTATAGAGTGACTAAATATAAAGCCCTTACGTAGTAAATGTTATCGAATCCGTTTAATACGCACCGACCTATCTGTTCAGTCGCGTTATAATACTTATACATACATTTTTGGTGGTACCTAATATCCAAAACAAAAGCAATAATTTTATTTTGACTTAAGTGTTGATTTTCGCGGGGAAGCGCTGGTTGCAAGCGGCTGGTGATCGTGACTTGTGGCGCTATTTGAGGAAGGCCTATGTCCAGCAGTGGACGTCCTCCGGCTGCTAATGTTGTTGATTTCCGCAGCGTATTATGTTCCTTTATTAATTATCGAAGGACTATAATCTAATCATGGATAGTAATATTACCTGCGTTAAATCATTGTATATGAGCTTTGTGTGATTAGTAGTCGTCACAGCAGAAGTACTCGTCGCTAACCGCAAATCGTAGTCCTCACTGGCACACAAATAAATCAACGATCACTCACATCAAATGTGGTTGACGACTGGTTTAACGACACAAAACGGTACAGTAAGCAAAGCGAATACCTGACAACTTTACAGTACTTTGAAAGTGTTATAAGTGGCTGAGATTATTGTCATGCTTACTATACAAAGACTAAAGAATTGTATGAAAGGGTTGCTGCGAGTGAGGGCCTATACGTAAATAATGTTTTAAGTGTTATAGCGGAAGAAGTCCATCGTCCGCTGGGTGAATAATTTACTAAAATAGGTTTAAAGATCATTTCACAAGTGAAGGCCAACTAGGAGGTAGAGTTTACTGATTACCCGAACACTTTTAGTAAATCACTGCAGGAATCAGATAGTAAGTATAATACAAGCAAAAAGTCGCAAAATTATCAGCGAGACCAAGACGTGGTATCAGAGGCAAAGTAGCACTTTCTTTTTGCATATAGGTTTTTTTGGCAAATAAGTTAACCTGTAAGTATTTTATAAGCAAAACAGAAACTAATACGGAAAAATATACAAATTTTATAGGAAACTTGACATAAACGCTATAAAAATATAAATTGCTTGCTTCGAGGTTGTTTTTCGCTTATTTTTTTATTACTTTGTTTGTACTTTATTCAAATTACAACTTTCTCAAAATAGCCTTAAAAGCAGTACATTATGACCAAATCAATAACAAAATACTTTTTACTACAGCCCATAATCAAACTATATCCTATCGTAACATTCTTTGTAGCGAATTCAAAGTAAAAAGGAAGGGACAAATATGCACCCTTCCTGTGGTATGTGCTCTCGCTAACCACAGGGGGTTGCAGCATCCATGTTGCGAACTTCACCCTCCCTCGTTTGATGTCAACCTGGTAGTTTTATTGCATATTCATGCCAATTCGTAAACGGTTCAAAGGAATTTTAACAGTTTTCAAATAGTTTGCCCTTTTACATACAAAGTTATGCTAACGTTGAAGTACCTCGGTAATTACCTGCATGTTAAATGCAATTTAAACTGCGTTAAATCAGATACTGTAAGGTAAAACCGATGAAGGATGCATAGAATTTAACAAAGGTGATAAAAAGGTATTTCTAGGCGCGAAGGTCAGAAGTGACAATAATTATTAACTATCTATAACTACAACAAAACTATAACATTTTTTTTATGATATTGGAAGGCAAACAAGCAGACGGATTTGCTGATGGTAAGAAATTCACGCCGCCTAGAGACACCAAAGGTGGTAATGGTGCGTTGCCAACCTGGAGCCGGGATGTTAGGCCTCGAGCAAAAGTAAGCTTACCGGCTACCTTACCCTCCGAACCGGAACACGTCATGACGTTATGGCGGCAGGAATAGGTAAGGCGGTGGTACCACTCCGGGCGAGTCGCTGCTAAACTCTACCACCTAGTCAGAATTCACGGTGTTAGTGACAGTGAGCCTTTGCTCGCCTTTTACGAGCTGCCTGGCAAGGAAGGCAGATGGTCTATTCTACAAAGGAGCCCGGACCAACATGGTATATAATTGAACTAAATGTATAACTGTATATCGCAAACGCGATTCACGCCGAATCCGTAGTCCGGTGAAGCTGTAAAAACCACGAGTTTAGCAACATATTAACCATTTAAAAAAAAAGTGACCAACCAGCCTAAATAATTTGAAATCTGGAATATAGATACCCATTTGAAGGTATAGGTCATCTTAAGCTGGAATTAATTGTATTTCTTCCGGGCTTACCATTACTCTTTGCTTTCAATCTACTTTCTTTTTCCCTCGTTAAAAACCCCTACTCTGCGAACCAGAACATGACAGTCAGGAATTGGTAGGGAGGTGGTCCTTATCCGGGTAGGTACGCACTGCACTCTACCAGCAGTGGTATTACTAGTTTATGAGTAATAAGTTAAAATTTAATCTGTGAAAGGAAGATAGTAAATTCCACTCAGCCCTCAGCGGACGCAGACCAATACTTGCTTTCTTTCATCTATATATATTTAATCATTCATTTTATTGTGTAGGTACTTAGACGACGTAGTAATGACTTTTGAGTCTGTATTTTACAACTTTACTGTGTTGAAATTATTCAAGAATATTTCTAAAATACCTTCACAAACAAGGGGTACTATTATTTGAGTTGCCAAATCTATTAACCTATAACCAACGCAGGGGATTATTAACAAATAGGGGAAAAGGTGGCGTTTCAAAAAAATCTAAGTAATTATATTAATTGTTATAATTTATATTTACATTGCTGTCGAGAAGAATCTAATATAATTGACCGATGGCGTGAGAAATTACCACAAGCGGATCGCGGAGAAAAAAACGCGACAAACGCGGGGTCTGGGGGGAGGGAAATGAAGTATAAGGCGCAGAACCAAGGCTTTGACTTTGTTACTTTATGAGACATATTCTCATAAAGTAAGTCTAATTTCAGAAAAAAACATATATCTGATATATTGGCAGCTGCTACATCGCCAATCGACAGATTGTTAATGTCACCAACAAATTGCCAAATACACAAGACGCTTAAAATATCCTGACCTCAGGTTTACTATGTGTTTAGCATTTCGTTGGCATGAGAACTTTCTGCCATATGTATTATTACTTAGTTCCAACATTGTGTGTTATGTTAACAAACAATGTTGGAAATAACTAATAATCTATAATGAAAATAGATGAATGGAAACGCCACTCAAAGTGTTTAGTTAGACAATCACCGATAAAACAGATTCAAAGCGACTGAAGTTACGTGTGTGGCTAGTCAAGTCAATAGAAAACTATTGCTCAAATAAATATATTTCGAATATTCGCAATTGCAGAAATATTTCAGTAATAATCATTTCATAGAACTCGATAACGAAATTCATCTTAAATATTGATGCCATGAACTTCAAAATTCATAAACTAAAATCTAAATATCAGTTTACTAGTAATTTAATAAGTTCGTTTGTGTAAAAATGTAACCACTCCAATAAGCCTGGAAGCAGAAGAAGCAATAAAGGAAAATAGAATTCAATAGCAGTCAGGTGGATTAAGTGGTAGATTCCTATATTTGCTCGTTTTTTTCTGCCGCCATAACGTCATTGCTACTCTATGTGTATTCCGGTTCAGAAAAAAAGAGGAGCCGCAAAGATTAAAAGCAAAAGGTTTAAACGCCCAGACTCAGGTTGGCAACGCGATATTACATCATTGGAATCTATGGTCTCCGTATATTCTTAACATCATGTTCAAAACTTGGTCAGTTTGTTGCCCCCTGCAAGTTGCAACGCAATAATTTATTGAAGCACATAAAATTCGAAAAATCCGACACTAATTTCATTACTGCGTCATGACAAAACATCTCATGATTCCGATATGGCCCTACATATTTTTTTATTAAAATCCGACTATTGGTTTGAGGTTATGTTTAATAATGCGGGGTACATGAAAATTTATGCACATAGTAATATTATATTATACTCGCAATATGCAAAATAAATTTGATCAATCTTCGACAAATTTCGAGTCGAATGAGCAAATGTACGCGTATAATATTTTTGTCTAATATTAATAACAAGCTTGCGTAAAAACGGTAAAATAGATCCGAATGTAGCCGTAAAAATCTAAAACAAAATATTAAAAAATAACTTTGTTTAAATACGCGTTTTATACGCAGTACTACTTCTATATAAAAAAAAAACATATTTTCTTTCTTACTTACTACATAACTATACTGATAAACACGTTTCAAATATAAATTCATTCAATAAAATAGAACACGATAAAATATTGACACAAAACTCATCAACTCCTTTGTCCGTCTGTATTCCTAGTAACTGTGTGAATATATAAAATTCCCGAGGGAACATCTGTGTGTGGGGGATAAAAAACCAGTCACGACATCTATTTTACAGTGACTGCATTCTAATCTTAGCACTAGGATTACATGGTGCGATGGGAATTAAAAAATACGAGTAAATTTTATATGGCTGAGGAGGCGTGACACAATCGTCATAGAATTAATGAGGGTAAAACAGGGATAAGTCTAGGACGGAATGGGTCTTTGTGACTTTAGTATAGTGCTTTTTAATGTTACTGTTTATTGAAACAAGTATTATTCAGATATAAAAACTATCCTGCACATACGGCTTCAGATATCTACGCTTCGTGAATGATATTAATAAAACTTGGGATTGCTTTTTTAAATACAGGCCTAATTTGTTTATTATTAGATAGCAAACAAACAAGTATTGTTCTTGACAGTAGAAACAACTGTCGCACAAATTGCGCATTGCCTACCTCTTCGGGGATATGGGCGGGAAGACACTTTTTTTTAAACACTTCTCTTTCAAAATTTTATGAGAACGGTTTTTTTCAATTCCTTAGTATCATAACATAATGATTAATGATAAAGTAACATTTACAACTACTACCTTTCGGCACATCTGTAGATTTGGAAATATATGGAGAAACAAGAACTTTGCAAAATTAAAATTCGGTCCATATCAGAAATCGCCTTAATAGTTATTTAATACAAAGTTATTTTTTTTAAATAAGCTGACGACATAAATTAATAAACATGAAACTAATTAACAACAGCGTAATTGGAGTGTCAAATAAGTATAAAACATAATTAAGATGGCGCCATAAACGTGCCGTCGAGACGACACTTCCGGTCATCAATAAAGGCACACTACCGTTTCCGGCGCCACTGTCTTGAGGAAGCGCTTTCCCAACAGTATCGTATTACGTGATGGCCGCTAATGCACTTTTTTACAAAACGACAATATACAATGACGGACTCAATATCATCTTACAAGTACACCAAAATATTGCAAAATCGAGTTACGGATCTTTTGATGGACATTTTTAACTACTGGAGGAGTCTATCTGAAATTTGGCATACTTATAGTCATTAGGCAATTTCGAAGAGAGCACTCTCCTTAAGAGGCACAAAACTGATGAAAGTCTTTATAAGAATCCTTTAATGTCAAAAGTAGTCGAATTCGACGAAATCCGGTAAGTGTGTACTTACTCTATGATCGGGCAATAAACAAAGGCTTCTCCTTTTCAAGATATCAAGCGAGTTCCTGAGGAAGAGGTAAAGAATTTCTTGTCTAACAATGACGAGGCGTTACTTCGTTCTGCAAATATGAAGCAACCGTATTTAGAAATCCCACGGATCGACCTCTCAGACGTTACGATTCGTACAAAGACCACCGCCCGTAAGCAAAACGATTTGCATCTTGAATGTAAGAAGTAGATGCCTGGTGCATTACAAAATAATTTTAGTTTAATTATTCATCTAATATCCTAGTCTCTAGTTAACGTCTTTGACCCCTTAGGGCAAGGCACCGCGACCGTTGTATAAAACCGTTCGTATGTGACGGGCCTTAAGTTTAAATTTTGATTGGCGTGCTTGACTTTTTACGTAATCCGTATTCGTATTTATTTGCTCAGCGCAATATAACTGCTTACGTCGCATTAAAAATTTCAATAATGTTTGCGTTTTGTTCGAGATTGTTCTGTGATGTAAGTTCATAATGGCTTAACAAAATTAGTGCTAGCATTGTGAAATCGTTTCCTTGGCACGAAATATTTCCATAAATTATAAAAAGCAAAATTATAATGTCACATTGGATTGGAACTGGAGACCAAGTCCAGCAAAATTCGGTTCCATTGGAATTTTTCTCACTAAAAATACGTCGAAACTTGTAGTTCTGAATTTGTAAGAATATTCGAGTATGCAATTTTATGAAAGCGCGTAATGAGAAAATCTATTGAGTCTAGAGTTTCTGAATGACAAAAATATTTGCTGAATATTAAAATAGCAAGCGTTTCATTGTTGGGCGGATATGGTGTGTTCCGGAAACGGAAATTCCTCCATTGTATCTCGCAGACAACGTTTGTGGTTTGTCGCCGCAAGTATCCGATGCAGTGTGTCTGTCATTTCTATGAAACGTTATGCGCCGTATGATTTAAACGGAATTGCAAGATATGAATCTTACAGCTATGTTAAAACTGCTCTGTAAGTATTTCTAAAGGTTCGAAATTTCCTTTTGACATCCATTTTGAGGACTTCAAAGTAAAAATGAATAGACATATTCTAGCTGTACCTTGACGTCTCAGCGTTCTTTCAGGTTTAAGAGAATATATTTTGCAAAATAGCAAAATGGATTGTCTGTACATTGAAGATATTGTCACGAAGAATGGATAAGTTATCAAATAAAGATATTTTTAATTTTGTTTATTTGACGGTATGTGTTCGTCAAATAGCAATTCTAATCATACCTTGTATTTTGTCTTGAAAAATATTATTCATATCAATAATAATAAAACAATTTCGACAAAATTACAAAATTTATAATATTAAATCAACTAATTGCACACATTGTTTCTTTAAATTGTCAAATTTATTAAATAAACCTAAAAATGACTAGTCGGATCATGATAAAACTAAGATGGGACTACTTTGAAATCATGACTTCTCTTTCTAAAAAGAACCATTAAAATCGGTTGGCTATTGCCGATAACAAAAAAAGTGTTGACGTAACAAAAATACAAAAAGAACATACAGCCGGTTTTTGGAGTCGGTTATAAAATACACGTCGCCTAAAGATAACGGTGCCTTGTCCTTAATGGTGTATCTAAGATGTAAACCAGATTGAAAACTGAGAAATGTTAACTGTCTTTTGTCTATTTGTAACCACATTAAAGAAAGCAACTGGATAATTTACAATTACAACATAAATACAATATATCTTAACGCCAAGTCCCTTACGGAGTAAGCAGAAAGTATTAAAACCCACATCTCACGATCCTTACACATTCCTGGTGCCCTCCACATTCAAATACCCTTCCACACACGCCACTTTCGGAGACTCGACACCACCCTCGGGCCTCGAATAATAGGTATGTTTCACCACAATCAAACGAGTAGAAGTGAAAATAAATTATGGTAAATTTAAATAAAAGTGTAGTAATATCATGTCACCATACTAAACAAAAGTGCAATCTTCATCCACTTTCAAAACACAATCTAATTTCAACTTTGGATAAACATTTTCAGGGATCGGGACGTGTATGATATGAATATTGAATGTAGACTGTACATAAAAGTGACATGCAAATTCTATAAACCTTCGGATATAAAAGATATAAGCACGCGGATCGAGTTTCTTTGATACATCCTCTAAGCTTTGGTGAAATCTATCTCTACTCTCGCATTCTACCGCCGAGTGAACTTCGTGAGAGAGATTATATAAATTCGATTTGCCTAATGATTCGTAAGTAGCCCAACGCTTAGGCGTTTATCCTGATGAATAAAAGGGATAGCTTAATCCAAGCGAAGTTTTTGTTTAACTTCCTCTCCCGTGATGCTGATGCTAAGGTGAAATTACTGAGTTTATCTCGTAATTTTCCCCGTTCCACTAATTTGGCCCGGAGTCAAGTTATACGGCAAATATTATTCAAATTTCTCGAAAACTTGGAGCGATTATTCACTTCTCACAACTAAATTTGCTTTGATGATGGTATAATTCACACCTGGCTTAATTAACTGGTGTTTGTATCTTGAACTGCTGCTGTGTGTGCGACTTGTAATTATTTTAACGCTTTATGGAAACTTGAGAAGGAATTTTAATGTAATGCGAATTTCAATTTGAGTTGCGCTGCACTTACAACGATCGGAATCATATTGAATTTGCTTTCAGTATTTTCGCATACATTTTGGTCTTGAAAATGGTTTTGTATAACTTTGCAATACCAATTTCAAAATTAGCTCGGAGCAATTATGATTTGGAATTACAATATCAAAGCTTATAAAAAAAAATTAATCACCGACGCAAAACGGTGTGCGTGTGTGTGTGCGTGTGTGTGTGTGTGTATCGCATCGTAGCTCTTCTGCGGATGGACGGATTTAAATGCAAACATTTTATTTGAAAGCTGACGTGTTGAGATGGTTCTTGTATAAGAGATCTGTTCAGGTGTTGAAGGTCATCAGCTCAATTGTAAGCATCTTAATGGATATTAATCGCATTTTGGGTATTTATATCGCTTTTAAACATATGTGAGACCTTACAGTTATAATGAATGGTGGTACAACTCAGTTTTTCTGAAGATAGAGCTTGAAGAAAGGAGAAGAATACCTGGAATCCCTACTAATATCATAACATCGAGTATGGACTCATTAGATTTGTCTCAACTAGATCTACTTATACATATACTCTGATGTCGAGGACTTGATGACAAGGACCTGAGGAAAGAACTGGGAGGTGGGTGAGCAGTTTATTTAAAGCACATCATAAAGAAAGGTTTTGTTACTTAGATGTATGAGTGTGTGTGTGTCTGTCAGTAGCATCACAACTTTTGAATGGATAGACCTATTTCGATGCGTGCTATTTATGTGATAGGTCAGCGAATAAGCTCCCTGTAAAACAAAAAGGTCGCTGTCCTGCACCCGGGATGATAGACCTATTGTTCCATTCTACCGGCTACCCTACCCTCCGTACTGGAAAACAACCGACCAATTATGGCAGTAGGAATAGGTAAGGCGGTGGATTCCTACTCGGGCAAGCAGCTTAATGGCAACCTACCACCAGTACATAACACGCATTTGACATAAAAACTCGGGCCCGTGAAACTCTAAGAAAATACATCATCATAAGTCACAACGATAAATGAACAATAAAACATTTTGTTTTATGATCTATAAATTACGGCGCCTATCTGGTAATAAAATTGTTACGATGTCTACTTATATGGTTTGTTTTAAGATAAGAGATCCAGTGATACATATCACATATTATTAGATTGTAATATATAGGTATACTACATACATATTGTATGCACTAGTTGACGCAACTGCATTGGCGCTTAATACTTTTTTTGTGCCAAACAGTCATTCCTTTTAAAAGATAGATATTGGTGTGAGTATACACACAGATAACGCAGACGGATTTAAATTAGAAAGATAATTATTGTTTCGGATTAGGATTATCAAAGGCAAAGTAACCAGGGAAATCATCCCTCCTACATGGTCCACGCCTAAATAGCCACCAGTTACGTATTTATCAAGTGTATCAGGACCTGTACCGTTACGTCTTAAATCAATATTATTTCCACACTGCTGACTGTCCACCTCAAATCGTGCTAGAGAACCTTTGTCTCTTTGTTTATATCACGGCGAATGAACATGAAATAAACTAATCAATTTGGATGAACACGAGCTACCGTATAGGCGTACATACAACAATTCTGGACATAGTTTTGAAATACTGATAGTGATAAGTAGACACATTTTTAGAAAAGATACAGCGAGAGCAGAAACGCACGCAAGGTTAGTTGGTTTTAATCGACGGCCAAGTAAATCGGCGGATTGAACGCTCGTCGATAATGCTAGCAGGATATTATTCGTAAAGGCGGTATGGGCTCGTACTGTTAGGTTTGGCTTCGTGATACTTATGAAAAAGAATACCCAAGAAACAATCCATTATCAATTTTATTATTTTTATTTTAATAAAGAAGTTTAAACACGCAATAAATACTACACTTAAATAATTTGAATACTTGAACTATAGAAGCGACTATGCAGACTCTACCGGGTTTACTATTTAGTTCCTCGCTGAAGCCAATTGGCACGCAGAAACCGGTTGCGTCGTTGGGCAGTAATGAGAATGAATGTACAGAACTGCTTAATAAATTGGAAAGCCCTAATATTTACACAGTATTATTGCTGAATTGTAAGGTTAATTGTATTCAGCAATCAGACCAGGAAAATAGGGATATAGCAGTACGTTGATCTTAAGAAGAGTAGTGTTTACTTACTTATCTTCTCTCCAATTAAGAATTTAGTTATCAAAATTGAGGCAAGAATACGAATAACAAAATTGTTTTTTTATACACAAAGTAAAAATAAATGTACCAAGGTAAAAATTAATTAGTATTTCGCGAAAAGGATACACTTCAAAGAACGTAAATTTGTATTCCGTAAACAAAATACATACTCGGGAAACATAAAAACGTTTAAAATGGGTAAATGGAACGTACCAAACAATATATTTCGCTGCAACGGTAACAAAAAACGTCGATGCGCGGTCGGTTGATTGATGTTTTTCAATGTGTCGAATCGGATCCGGAGCTTAGTCAGGCGGCCACTGCAAAACGCGCCTTTGACATCGTGCTTCTTTCAAACTAACAGATTGTACCTCCTGTACACTCCTATTTTCCTGGTGATTTACGATAGTGGTGTAATAGCATTAACGAGATTATGTAGTGAGAAAAAAACTGAGCGTCTTTAAAACTGCGATGCACAAATACCAAGCCTTTATTTATTTAGTCTTTATAACTTCAAAATATTAATATAACATCATGTATTAGATACTTAGTCTTGATAAAACCTATAACAACTACTTAACAATCTAACTTATCTAATCTCCCCATATCATATTTCACCAGAAAGCCTGCCATTTTAACATAAAATTAGTCTCAAAAGCGCTAACAATCAAAAGTTACTCATGTACGAGTACAACAACAGTGATTAAAGTGATGCCTGGGAGATTACAACTCGGGCGGTTTACTGTCGCATATGAGAAAGTGATGAGTGACACTTGAAACTTGAGCAAACTGTCATCCTAAGGTTGGAAGTGGGCCAATATTCACTTAGCAATTGTTTCCACTG
>NJDD01000013.1:0-65353 GCA_002245505.1 Calephelis nemesis
TCATATTGGCAGCGCACCATTATCACCTTTGGTGACTAGGCGGAGTGAATTTTATACCATCAGGAAACACAGCGAACACGCACGCAGCTTCCCTGATGGTAAGATGTAATTGCAGCCTATATAGACACCATAGTTGTAGGTGCGTCGGTATCCTGGTACCGGGGTATTTAGCCAATTGTGCAAGTCTACCAGTCTACTCGGGTGGTCCCTACCCAGGCAAGCACTGAAACCAGTGGTCTTGTAAAGTCTTGTTGGCCTCTTACGAGCTGCCAGATGGTGCATTTTACATAGAGGACCCGGACTAAGACAGGGAAAATTAGAATGTCGAAAAAGTAAAGAGGCGCTTACAGTAGTACTATTTAAATAATGCGCTTCGGCTACATTCGTCAAGCTTCGGAAATCCGAATGTATTTTAAAGATATAATATCTATATGGAGTTGTTATTACACATAATTCATCTTTCGCTTAAATTTAGATGAGGTCAGCCAATTTAATAATAAAAGTATAAAGTGTAAAAAGAGTAAAAAAAGTAAAGCCGAAGCGCATAATTTAAATAAAAAGTACTGTAAAAGCGACTAAAGTGATAAGTTACTTTCGATCAACTTTTAACGCGTTCCTTAACCTAGTCTATGTCTATTAAGAAGACGATCAGAGTGTTTTGAAATATATTCATATTGTAGATATACCAACAACAGTCTTAGCGAAAACAATGAGAGAAACTAAGGGCGTGGTTTTAGAAGGGCGTTAATTCAAATGAAATAACAGTTAATTCGCGTAGAAAATTTTAAATCCTACAATAATTTAAAACATATCGATATCGTATCGATTAAATATATCGAGATAAGATCGCTCTCCACATCGGAAGCGAGCGTGAAGTGTGAACAAACCCTCGACTTAGTCTATTTTTATTTTATTATTTTTAGGCGTGTTATTGTCGCTATTCTTTTAAGTGTCGAGGGTAAAATACTCATAATTGGAACTATACTCTTTTTTAACCGACTCCAAAAAGAGGAGGTCATCAACTCGTTTGGTTATTTTGGATGTTTGTGATCCAATTTATTATCCGATCACTCGCCCAATAACGATTTGATGTTTCTCATGAAACTAAACATATAAGGCGATTCCATGTTCATTTTATTTAATTTATAAAATATAATGTTATAAATGCGAAAGGTTGTTTGTTTGTTTGTTATTGCTTCACGCAAAAACTGCTAAACCAATTTTCTTGAAATTTGGTACACACATAGAATCTGGCGACAATAATTTTAATATTTAACTTTCGTTTTGGGTGCGGTGTCCTGTATGCAGTACAATAATTGTTTACGAAATATTTTTTATGTACGAACTAATTTTGGTACTATTTTATTATATTTATAGATAAGCTTTATATAAAAACTACCTATTTGAAATGCTCTTAGTTGTAGAGTTTCTTGCTTCTTCTATTTTATTAAACTCCATAAACTTAACACCTCGGTACAATCGATTTTTATGCATTTCTTGTCTGCAATAATTTTAATAAGGTTCCAAATTTACAGTTTGCAACAAAATACTTTTTTTGTAGTTATGGACTAAGCTTAGGTGATTTATATTCAGTAGGTACTGAATAAATACTTCAAATACAAATGTATTATTTTGTTGATTAAATGATTTTATAATTGAACAGAGTGGGCGTGCGATTTACACGAATGAATGAAATGAATGAAAGGGATTTAGAAACAGCTTGTACAATTGAATACTAATTAACGAAATTGGATGTTCAAGTGTTGCCAGGACTGAACTACGCTTGTTTCAATTTAAATTCGACATAAAATTAAGGTCATTCCATATTTTAGCCTACTAATTGTTATATTTTAAGATACTGGTGAAAATAAAAAAAAAAGTTCATGTAAATTTCAATTAAGTACATACGAGTATAAAATATTGATAGCATTTATTGTACAATATTACACAAACATACATATATTGTTTAAGATATTGGTCGAGTGGCTAGCGTATATGCCTACACCGATCAACCGCGAGGCTCTTGTTCGATTCCCGACGGGGGCAGGCATTTGTGTGATGAACATTTAAATGTCTGCATTTCCGGGTCTGGGTGTTTATTAAATGTATTCTGGTATCTATATTATATTAGTATTTCTATGTATTAGAATCGTTGACTAACACCCATAACACAAACATATAATTTGCTTACTTTGAGATTAGATTCAATTCGTGTAACTTGTCCCGGGATATTTATTATTTGTTTATTATTATTTATAACCACCGATGGCTAAGGGGTATGGTGTTCGTGCGTGTGTACGTATGTATGTACGTGTTTATGTACTTGTGTGTGTGTGTGTGTGTGTGTGTGTGTGTGTGTGTGTGTGTATGTCTGAGCCTTTTCGTGTATCTGTGTGAGTAAGTGTACATTATTTAAACCCTGTCATGAGTTCGAATTAATTTGATGACTTTAAGTTTTAATTGCGAATGATTTTAGAATAAAATTGGTATGAATGAATAACTAGTCATTACGTTATCTTAGGTACTTGCCTTTTTTACTATAATTTTCTATTTTTTTTTTATAACTATAAATTTCAAGTTACGTACAGACATGACAAGTAAACGAGTAACTATGACAAATAAATTGCAGATCATTAACCACTAAATTACGTTACAAACATAGGGTATTAAAAAAAACTAAAGTATATTCAAGCCAGTATCCCTGAGAAATAGACAAAAGAACAACCATGGCACCCACGACAAGCCGAAGATACTAAGTCCCACAACGTGTGAGTGGCAAGCCTATCGCCAACTGGGCGATAGGCTTGCCACTCATATCCAATCCCGGGCAAAGTTTGTTTTAATAGAAAGTAAAAATACTCGTTTTCTATTTTTTTTTGTTGCCCTACCCGGTAATTGAGCCCGTGACCTCAAGGAGTGAAGTCCGACGCCGGACCGCTAAACCACAGAGGCGATAAAAAAAACTTGATAATAAAATTAGAGCACTCCTCCATCAGTTTAAATAATGCTTTAATTATTTCTTTTTTTTAAATTACCCGAGTTGGGCATTGAAAGAAAAGACAAAAGCTTTATTGAGAAGGCGAAAATGGATGACCTAGTTCCACAGATTAACCAGAAGGAAGATCATTATAAAATCCCTTAGAAATCGCAGAGAGCGTATTTATTTGCTTTCTACTTGAACCTACTTAGCGATTATTGCCTGCTTAGCCGGGACTTACACTGCCGTTTTGATATATAATCCTTCATCAACATGGACTGGATTTAATATTCCTTACAAACGTGCACCAACTAAACCTATTTCAGAGCCTTACCATGAGTTGTTATAGATTACGTTCGGTAAGTTAAGTGTCAAAATCTATGACACTTTTGGTCTAAAAATTAGTTTCTCTTGGTTACCAATAGGGGCGCTGTTTGAAACTTCATACAAATAATTAACAGAGACGGTAGCGAGTATTATTGTAAACTAGACAAGCCGTAAACTCATGGTAAAACACAAACACTCAAGAGCTCGGTTGTAAACCTGTTATTTTTTTTAAATAAAATGAAAAAGAGGAAATTTTCAGACTTATTAGATTAGTCCAGACATGTCAACTTGTGACGTTTTTCGAGGAATAGATTAAAAGTTTGTGGAAATGTTATGTAAGAACCAATCTGTCTGTACTAATGTGTTTTGCCTCCTTTTTTAACTATCATTGAAAGAAGATAGAGATAACTTGAAGTTAATTTACTGAGTACCACACACAGCAAAATTAATAAAATTACCACTACTGTTGTCTGTCGGGGATGCAACCGATTAAAAAAAAAACTAGTAAGACAAAATCTTACAAATGGCTTCCGGAATATAGGTGTTGCCCGCTACAGAGCTAGAAGTTCAACTCTTCAAGATACGTGCAACAGATTAAGTCTTCATTTGTCGAAAACAAACACAGATCAAATACTATATAGGATAAAAACATGTAAAGATGATTTGAATATTGCTTCAAATTCAATTAGTTGATTAAGATGTTAAAAACTACACTCCTCATTAAGGACATTACTGAAAACATACAAGGACTTTACTGAAAATAGGGGCCAATTGGCCAAAGCAATAAACTTTTCCAGCTTCCATTTTACTATGAAGTGGGAAAGAAAAACGTCCTCCTAAAATAACGAACACGTCTCAGCTTCGGCTATCACAGTTTGTAAATAACCCATTTACGAATATTTACGAGGGGTCCGGTGTTTATTGAGTGGGGTTCTATTCTATTATCGAAAAATAATTTAGTTTTAGAAACAATTTTTAGGAAAAGTGACATATCCGCTTGTTTTTAACTTCCGCCACAGAAGAAGGAAGTCATTAAATTTGTATTTATGTGTATCTGTGTTTGCGAGGAGACCAAAGTTATGAAATCACGGAATTAATAAAAGAGGTTTATCTATTAAATTTATTAGTGTTTTCGTCTTTTCAGCTGTTTTGAGATGATATCACCGCTCCTATACCTACTTAACCAGTTTCATGAGAAACGACTAAAATTTTAAGTTAGATTATAATATTTTAACCGACTTCGTAAAAAAGGAGTATGTAACTCCTTCAACTCTTTTATTGTTTATGTATGTTATCGATTTCTCCGTCATTTCTAAATCGAATTAATTTTTTTTTTTATTTCAAAGAACGTACTTCCAAGGTACTTCCATCGCCACTATTCCATGGTCATTATCTTAAAATAGAATTGTTGTTATGTTGCCGATAAACTCCAAAACTACTGAACCAATTTCATTAAAATTTCACATGTACACGTATTTTGGTCTAACTTAAAAGATAGAATAGTTATCATCTCAATCATTCACTTATGTTGTGAATGTAAACGAATAAAATGTATTAATTAATTGTTTCTTTCCTGGTTAGTTTTATGAAGTTCTCACAGTTACTTCAGCTGAATACGCCTATTCTCAATTCTATATAAAACAATTAAACTACTCTTAGCTTTATTAATGAATAATAAATAATTTAATTATATTTAGATAATGAGTAAAAAATAATAATTTAACCTATAATTACTGAGCCACAGCAACGCGTGGCTGGGCCAGCTAGTTGTTTAATAAAAGTAATGAATGAACAAGGAATGTTGGTCATTCAACGCTCTCCTTCTAACCCATTTGTGAATTGGTACGAAAACATTAAATCCCCAAATTATTTTTCCTCAGTTTCCGTTAAAGACACCTATAGAGACACCGTCTTAGTCCGGAATACTAATCCCGGCTTAACTCGTACGGACGGCTTGAACCTTCCAATAACTCCCTCTCGGAAATTGAATCAGGCCCTTACGATTTTGTTATTGAATTAACAAAATTTGTCACTGGATTAAGAAAATAGAAATAAAGTTGCTAAGTGCGAGTCGGACTAGCCCTTGATGGGTTCAGTAGTAGCAAGCATAGATTAGGTAAGTACCTATATAATACTAATTGTTTCCGTATAAAAACTATCCTATGTGTTAATCCAAGTTACCCTCTATGTGTTTACCAAATTTCATGAAAATTAGTTTTGCAATGTTTGCGCGAAGGAGTAACAAAGAGACAAACTTTCGAGATCTACTTACGGCATATTCCCACCCACCTATTTGATGAAATTATTTTTTTTTAGTTCCATATAAAGGACGTTCCTCGCTTGATTTATTTCTTTAACTTCTATAAAAAGTAAAGTATCTTCACGCCCATATCTCCGAAGAGGTAGGCAGAGGCACAACCAAGGCACCCACGACTAGCCGAAGACACTAAGTCCCACAATGTGATAGGTGGCAAGCCTATCGCCTATCGCTAACTTCTATAAAGATTCGTTAAGTGGTCCAAAGAACACCTACATCCGTCTATCTAATTGAACAGTGTAGTTGGAATAGTAGCTTGGGAATACAGTGACTGTGATATAAGGACTGATATGTCGAATCTTTATGGGATCCATTACACGCCATTGGACTACGGAACTCTAAAATTATTTACATTAAATTTAATGATTGGTATGATATAGGAAACACCTACCAACACTAAAATACTTATTTTCGAGGAACTGCAATGTTTTTTGTCATTAAAGTAGACTGTTCATGGAGTTTTGGCGCCTTGTGAATGAAGACGGTCGCAATTTTTTCATAATTATTTAATTTCGTGTTTATATTGACTGAAATTAGTAAATTTTGGTGGTATATTGTACAAATTTGTTCAGTGAAAGTGTACAAGTAAAGTAATCATGAAGAAATTTGCGTATCGTGTATTTCCTCGCTGCCGCCAAATCTCACTAGATAAGTTACCGCTTTACTCAAAACATGACTTTGTAAATAGTGACTAATGACTTAATTCATACGGAAGACATGGCAGCATGAGCTAAAAGGGCCTAATAATAATAATAGACTATTCACCTATGAAGTAAATTATTTGAAAGATATTTAAGAATAAAGATAACAGCTACTTAGTAACAAATAATAAATCAATATGTCAAGTTCGGTTTATACTTCACAGACAAATTACGCCAAATACGAATACAACTAAACAGTGGAAATTCAGAATGCTGTCTAGAACTCTAAGTTGGTTATAGTATATCGAAAACTGCGGTTTCGGGACGGTTCCATCGAGATACAACTTGTAATTCGATATTGCTTCAGCATTTACAATTCTAAATCGATAGTTTTCGAAATAAATTCTGAAATTCAAGTGAATCAACGCTTGAGATTTGATTTTGATTTTTACAATATTATAACCCATACATCTTATGTAATTTGAGTTTCTGGGTTTTCATTTTCGTATCATCTGATGGCAAGAAAGTTAGCATACTTTTATTTTTAAATTTACTGAACTAATCTAAATTTAAGCGAAATTATTAGATAATTAGGTAATAACAACTCTATACAAATATTTTTTAAATACATTCGGATTTCCGAAGCTTGACGAATATAGCCAAAGCGCATAACTTAAATAGTTAAGTGTACCTGTAAAGGGAAGATTTCAAGTGTCTTCGAAACCGGTGTGTTTGTACAGAACGAGTAAGCTTCAGGAATCTGTACAACTGGTATGTAGGCGTAGCTAGAAAGAGGAAAACAAGAACTTATAATATAAAATATGTAATATAATATAAACTTATAATATCGTTAATTCTGATCTATAAGTTCAAATATAGTCTTAAATTTTAAAAAAATCGACGAACCCCGACAAACGGTCCATTCCCGCAAGTTATGATGCCACAGACAAACACACACATTTAAACACATCGAACATACAAGTATACAACACCTCGCTTTTTGATGTCCTTTAGATAAACTGCAAAGATTACGAAATATAATACCGTATCTTTTAAACTATGAAGGTATTTTTATTTTAGCACTGGCCCCGTGCTTGGGTTAAATTTCTATAAACTTTAAAGAAAAGAAAAAAAAACGGGTCAGAAAGGATTTAAAATTTCCCCACGGTATTTGAGTATCCGGGATCCTCAGTAGCTGTATCCGGTGTAGCTGTAGTTTGGTGGTAGATTTATTATTGTATAGACGCGTCACAGGTGCCTCTTGTAGGTTTACGTAAAATAAAGATTTTTATTATTATTATTAGCTGAAATTCTTAGAGCATTCGTTGGCTTGATACGAAAGGTTACAGGACTAATTGTACCAGCTTTCGTTATTGTTTTAACTGTTAGTTCTCACGTAAGTTTAAAAGTAAAATAAAGACTCATAGTGTATCTTATACTCGTATCCATTCCGATGCTTAAAAATGAGCTACCAAAGAGTTGATGACCTTGAACACCAAGACAGATCTCCATATTATGGCTAAGAAACATCACGATCACGTCAGCTTTGAAACAAAAAAATCCGCTATGTTTGCTTGTTTGCAATTCAGCATCAACTTAAAATCCTTTTATCTCCGCAAATTCAAGTCTAATTGTATAAATTGTCTCTGTTTAATCCTTTATTTCAAGTCAGCTAACTATATAAACAAAAGGTACACAAAGGGAATACAAATTACAAAGTTTAATGGTAGTTTCGACTGTGGAGTTAAGTGGTATTGTGAACCGCAGTGGAAGTGTCGCGCTCGTGACTTCTGGGAACCGAGAGCATGCGGGTGTTATCTTTATTACAACACGACTTTAGAACTCATATTTACTAGAAAGAAAGGAAATGGTTTATTTCACATTGACTATAAAAAGGCATTTGTAACGCATATAAAATACTAAAATCTACTACTGGATAGGGATAGTACTGTCGAATCTAACTACGAATAGTCGTTACTGTCGAATCTAACTACGAATAGTCGTTACTGTCGAATCTAACTACGAGTTGTCGCATTCTGTTTTTGATAAAAGTAAATAAATAGGTAAAGTCTAATATGAAACTACGGGCACTGTAGCCCAGAACATAGATGCAATTTTTTACAAAAAAAAATCTTGAAATATTAGATTATTAATTTTTAGATTATTTCACCTTGAAGCTTTTAACATTTGCACTCGAAAAATAAAAAAAAACCTTGATGCTCTCACTTTGTTCGAAGTGAGTGTAGTTTTAAAGTAGATACTTACTTACATATTTTTGAGTCATTGGCAAAAAAAATCACCTCTAATTTTTTAAGTTAAATTATTTAAAAATTTGAAACTTTCGCTTGATGATAAATAGAAAAAAGTTTTGACTTTTAGAAAAATCTTTACAGAATAAAATTTTCTTGAAATAAGTCAATTTATCCATTCTCACAATTTACTTTAATAAAAAATTATATATTAACAAAGTGAGGCCCAGAATTCGTATTAAGTCGCAAAATTTAGTAACCTGTGTATTTAATAATAAAACAGTGGGTAGTTTTTTTTTTAATAAAATGAAATGCATTTACCTATTTGCGGAATATAATATGTTAAAAAGATGTTACAATATTATTAAGGCATTCCAACATATTCTACCAACTCGTGATGTAGGTACATATTTAATTTTTCTCAAAATACTTCCCGTGTATTAATAGACATTGGTAGAATGCTGTTCTGCAACTTGTATAACCCGATACGGACTACCCGCCGTCCCATTCCTGCCACCATAATGTCAATGTCATGTTCCGGTTCGGAGGGTAGAGTAGCCGGTTGCTTGCACAACTGACCTAACAATCCAGACACAGGACAGCGCCGCACTTACAGTGTCTATGGTGTTTATAGGTCACAGTCCTCTCCTGCAATCAGGAGAGACGTGAGCTTGGTCACGAAAATGATATATCTATACAACACGAATTGATCTAATTTCGAATTAAGCAAGCTATATTGCTTGTTTATACATACAATATCTCTATGGCCCAGCTTTGCTCGGTATTTTTTTTAAATGATTCCTAGCTAGATCGATTTATCGCCCCCGAAACCCCCTACATACTAAATTTCATAAAAATCTTTGGAGCCGATTCCGAAATTCAAATTATATATTTAAATATATACAAAAATTGCTCAATTAAAGGTATAAGATAGATGTTTGCCAACGGTAGTAATACTCAGAAATAAATAATAGGTACTGACATAAATCCTATTATCCCATCCTATTATTATTAATTATTCACTATTATGAATGCGAAAGTTTGTATGTTTGTTTGTTACTTCTTCACGAAAAAACTGCAGAATCGATTTTCATAAAAATTGGCACACACATAGAGGGTAACTTGGATTAACACATAGGATAGTTTTTATCCCTAAAAAAGTTCCTGTGGAATCACAAGGACAACGCCGCGGGCAACAGGTAGTTTTACATAAACCCAGACCCAGAAATACAGACGTCATGTCCATCATACTTTCGGGAATCGATCGAGGGCTTAGGGTAACTTCAAACGAGGTAATCAAAAAGGGCGCGCTTACCTCTGGACTAACTCAAAATTGCATGAAGGGATTCGCATATGGTACACACGATAATCGAATATCAATTTACAAAGGCCCCTATTTCAAAACGGTACTCAAACTCTAATAATCTATTTATAAGAACTGTCATTTCTGAAACATGAGTTGAGTTTGAAGCCCGATTCAGATGGCGACCTATGCCAATCAATAAGAGCGTGTTCAGATGACCCGCACCGAGCACGCACACGCGTTGAGCCCGTCTTAGACCAGCGCTCAGCACGCGTAATGCATCGCGTACGCCTCTCACCCGTTTTTAATACTAGTGACAGTCAATACACCACTAGCTGAAGCGCGGGCGCAAGGCGTGTGCTGCGCGTGCGTAGGGTGCGCTCGGGGTGTGCGCGAGGTGCACGCGTGGCAAGCGCTTGACGGGCGCTTGACGGGCACGTGGTGGGCGCGTGTAAGGCGCGTGGCGTGGGCGGATTAATTTGGTTAATGCAATTTGAGAATATTGGTGTGACAATAGGGCTCAAATTATTCGAAAAAAAATTCAAGTGTGCTCGACGCGGGTGATGGCGAACGTGGCGTGCGCGTGTCGTCTGAACGCAGCCTAAATGATTTTATGTCCATCACACAAAACTCTGTCCGAGAAGTAAATAAAAATATCCTCGCGCCCATATCCCCAAATAAATAGACAGAGGCATAAACAGAGCACCCACGACTAGCTGAAGATACTTAGTCCCACAATGTGATAGGTGGCAAGCCTATCGCCGTGCGGACACATATCCAGTCCTGGGCAAAGTTATACATTTATTTAAAAAATTGAATATTTGATATTTTCCATCGTCGGCGCTTGGTAAAACTTCCAAATATTCATATTTTTAAATGAAGAAACACTTGTACTGTTTTACGTATCACTTATATTTTATTATTTTATAAATAGCCTACCGGTTTCGCTTTTTACAGCATCATCAGGGCTAGAACTTAAATTACTGAACAATATAAATATAAAATAATAAAATATAAGTGATGCGTAAAACAGCACAAGTGTTTCTTCATTTAAAAATATAAAAAATTGAAAATGCAAATTTTCTTTTTCTTGTTGCCCAACCCGGGCTTTAGACCACAGAAGCAATAAAATAGAACTTAAGGAGTTGTTTCATTATCTAAGGGCCACTTGCACGATCCTGGTTTAAGTATTTAACACTGAGTTAGCGTCTAACTAGGATTAAATCACCTTATATTTGACAGTTTAACTCAATATTAAACGTAACCCGGGAGTGTGCAAGTGGCCCTTAGTGGTTAATAAAAACAATTAAACATATGGTAGGTGAGTCTAAAGACGACGAACCCTATTAAGCATAGAATAACATAAATAAATAAATAGCTAACTAAGCATAAGTATACATACTCTTTAGAGATCTCTGCTACGAAAAAGAACGAAAGAGCAGTAAAGCTAGCTTACAAGCTATCCAGATATTGAAAGTACACTGAGTCTTGCAAACTATCGGACGTAAGTCACTGACGTGACCATGCGTTTGGACGTCCGAAAGATATCTGGCTAGCGCTACTTGTAGCTATTCTGCTAGAATATTACATTATGTCGCTGATAATGTTCTCAACTTAAAGCTGGAAACATTGACCAACTCGTTGGTCAAGTGGCTAGCGTACACGCGTAACTACATCGACCATCCGCGAGGCTCGGGTTCGATTCCCGACGGGGGCAGGCATTTATGTGATGAACATTTAGATGTATGCATTTCCGGGTCTGGGTGTTTATTAAATTTATTCCGGTATCTATTTAGGTATTTCTATGTATTAGAATCATTGACTACTAACAACTACTATTGGACATGGTTGACAGACGCGGCTTACAGCCAGTATCTAGATAATGTTGATAATGAAAGTCAATTGAGCCTTGCAAACTATCGGACGTACGACGCGGATGTGACCTTGAGATTTCGGACGTCCGAAAGGAATTTGACGCACTGGATGTATATGTCAGCCGTAACCGTCCGCGAACGGCATGTAGGTACACATTTATAAGTCTCAGCCGCCATAATATAATTTGAAAGAAACGAAACGAATATAATTTGTTTCCAGCTTTATATTTCCATGTCTACTAACTATCAATAAGCTTTTTGGCTACGAACTACGAGTATAGGTTCTGGCGCCATCGAGAGAAAAGATGGTCGAAGCTTTTTCATAATGAAATTAGTCAATTTTGGTGGCATTTTGTACATATTTCTTCAGTGAAAGTGCACAAATGAAATAATCATGAAGAAATTAGCGCATCGTGTTTTTCCCCGTTGCCGCCAAATCTTGAATTGTGAAATCTTGAATTTAGTTGATTATTGAGGCCACCGCTTTCAACTAAAGAAAGAAGAAAAACTACGAGTATTAAAGAGTCAGAAAATTTCACAAAGTTTTCAATTTTCAAGTATCTGTTGACAGATGACAGATGTTATTGTTTACTTCAGAACAAAGCACTGATTTATTACACCCACAGCCTTGATATTGATAAAGCAACAGATGTTTGTAGGCAGTTTAAGTTATAAATCTTTTTGTTTTGGTGTTGCTGTCATTTATGATTGAAAAAATAAATTGAATGGATCGCGAAATGAAATGTTTACATCAGATTTCAAATTAGCTTTGTTTGCAAGGACGTGACGGAGAATATTAATTTTAAATATTAAATTCAACAGCGCCCGAAATACGTTATTACTTATTGTTCTGCTCACATTCTACAGCTTATTAATTTCAAATTCAAAATGTTTTATAACAGTAGCAAAGAAGTAGACGAAATTCTGGTTATTACCAAAGATGAGTATATACTTTTACAGAAGGACACTTTAGATTTCGTACAGCGGCTACTCATGCTTTACAATGTGTGTGGGTTCGATCTTTGTATTTTGATGAATTCCTCTTTATAAATGCAACTTTTAATTTGAGTGAATGCTCGATGTGATGATGTTCGACACCTTTATTTTTATATACCTTATTCGATCTCTCTTTAAAAGATCGTAATTCCAAGGTGATGGTGTTCCCGCCAAATCTAGATCTAATGACGGAATCTTAGAAAAATCTAATGACATTTTCAATTAGATACTTAGACAACATAATAATTATGAAGTGAAGTAAAGATAAAGTGTGTTTTTGGCAGTTGTCTGCATAGGAAAAACAATTAAATAAATAACTGCCCAAAATCACATAAAATGAACGAAAGTTTCACAGATAAAAAAATATTTACAAAGCAAAATATAAAAAAAATTAAAAACGATCAATTTATAATTCAATACTGACATTAAACAAAATTAAAATGTATCGATAAAATCATTATCGGAAACTCTTGAATACATGATTCATTCAAACGATTCAATTGTACTGAAAACAATGAACTTAGCAGTAGTAGTATTGCAAAAGTGTGGAGGTATATCGCCCTCACAATAAAAGAGAATGTGTGGAAATAGGTAAATTCTTCACAAGGAAAATTGGACTTTAACTTTACTAGCTATGATTGAAAATAACAAATATACCGCCAATACACCTGTCACGTTCTAGCACCATAGACATCTGACAGCTTCCGTCAGTAATCAGGTCACGTTGCTTTTTGAAACGCGTCGAAGTCACAGATATGAGATAGCATAGTGAAATTCAGTGAATGAGAGTGTATGACTATTGACTATTGACCTTAACTCTATTCACAGATAATATATTGACACCATAAATATGCATAAAGTATTCCAAACATAAATAGACCTGGGGCTGCAAGTTTACCGCAAGGGGGTAATTTATGAAGCAATCATGGGAATGGATGTGGATTTATGTTGGAGTTGGAGTTGGATATACCATTATTATTTTTAGGTGAATTTGGACCGTGAGTGTTAAATTTAACACAATATTTTGGGTATTGGATAATGTAAAAATAACTAACAATTTTCACGTCTGCATTATTTTCTTTCTAGACCAAGATAACTCGTATGTATAATAATATACATTTACTTCATACATTCGATTGCTTTTCTATGTTTTATTGAGACGGACTTATTGCAGCCAAATCAACTAAATTAATAAAAATAAGTCGTGAACCTCAGAAGTAGAAGCAATTGCAACTAGCTCGAATTTGTATCACCGCCTTTTTTCTGCCGCCATAACGTAAGTGCTTATCATTATTACGTTCCAAGCTGAAGAATATATCCGGTAAACATATGCTAGAGAGGCCGAAGAAATTAAAAATGTTTTATATCTCCCAAAACAAAAAAAACGTCTCCTACAAATTAATTTTCGTTAAAAATATAGAGGTGATTAATTAAAAATAGGTTTTAGTTTTATACACATAGAGGGCACTCT
Organism: Calephelis nemesis; assembly: GCA_002245505.1. Lineage (NCBI taxonomy): Eukaryota > Metazoa > Arthropoda > Insecta > Lepidoptera > Riodinidae > Calephelis > Calephelis nemesis. The sequence goes on from NJDD01000013.1 coordinate 14,156, forward strand.
CTCTATGTGCCTACCATTAGTCGTTTATATGTAATGGTGAGATTTGAATTGTGAGTGATGCCAGAATTGCACATTTTTTTAACCGACCTTGAAAAAATAGGAGGTTATTTTTTATTTTAATAGTTTCTTCGTCATTTCTAAAACGATTTTAAATTATTTGATCATTACATCTAATTCAATACAAATGTTTAAAAGAATATGTTTCTGTAAAGTAATTTTTGTACTCTATATTAAAGGAAAGAAGTGTACCGAATTAAAAATAACATTTTGACAGAATGCTCTTTATAGTTATGAATGATCCCCAGTTCAATGACCGCCGGTAATGACGTGTCACTTTAGAAAAATGTTCAACAGTTAAGTGTTGGATTTCGGTACAAAAGCTGAACAAAAAATTGGAAAATGTTTTCGAAAGCTGTGTGCTGTGACGTCACGCCCGAACGGAAGCATTTCATGAACCTAGACTTAAAAGCAATGCCAAAATGCGCGTTTTAAATTTTCCCAAGTTTTGATAACAAGCTTGTAACTACATTTAAAAACAGCCATTCTGAAAAGATTGTGCTGCAGTTTTGATGCGAGAATTTGTTGCGAACATGAAGCTATATTGTTACTGTAGGTTACACACCTAACAAAGAACTGATTTTATTTCCAAATATTGCTGACTCTCTCTAGTGTTCCGGTATCTCTCATTTGTCTTCCGAGAGGCCGGTACTTTAGTAAGAATCAGCAACATTAGGAATTGAAATTAATTATTTGTTAGGAATGTTACCTCCAGTAGTATCGTAGCTTCATAGTTGCGAGATTTTGCGAGTTAAATAGGTCATACACTAAGGTATAGTTAAGCTAAACGCTCGTTCACACATAATCGTATATAGTTTATGTTAGCCTATTCAATGTTAATTCTAACGTAGCAAAACAAAATCTGTCTTCCCGTCCGTATCCTCGAAGGAGTAGCAGAGGCACGGTACAACCAGTTACTTTTGTATCTCGATTTCATAAAAATTAGACATTCAAATCGGACTTTTGTATTCTTGCACTAGTAGTAGCCTGTTATTACCAATAATTTCCAAAAAATGCAACGAATCCAAAATATCGATTGTCTATTTTTAACTTAATGTTAATAATTCGCTATTATTTTGTTCAAGAGTACCTAAAATTTTATATCGGATTCCAATTTGCATGAAATTGAGATTCAAGAGTAACCTTACAGGGCACCTACGATTCACGACTAGCCGAAGTCACTGAGATTCAAAGTGTAATAACTGGCAAACCTATCGTCAACCGGACACTTTTCCGCCACAGTTGTATACGTTGTTTCTAACAGAAAATTGAAAACACATATTTTGTTTTAATTGCTCAATCATGAGATCGAACCTGGGACCTTATAAAGTCACGGTCAATACCGGACCTCTAAACCACAGCGGCGACAAAGCGCAACAAGCGCCCATTATGTACCTAAACATATTTTGTCTTTTTTTCATGTAGATTAAGGAACTTTTTTACGATAGTCCCGGTTTACTTTGCCTGGCGCAAAACATAACCTAGAGGCCCCGCCGGAACAGATTTTTGAGGTAACAACTATTAAGATTTATTTATTTTTAATATATTGTAAGGGAAACAAGCAGACGAATTTCCTGATTTTCCGGATGGTAAGAAATTCACGCCGCCCAGAGACATCAAAAGTGGTAATTGTGGAATAGATAATGCGGTGTTACCAATCTGGGTGAGTCGCTGTGAAACTCTACCACCTAGTCAGATGTCACGATGTTAGTAACGGTAAGCCTATGCTCGCCTTTTACGAGCTACCTGGCAGGAAGACAGGTGGTCTGTTCTGGAAATAACCCAGGACCAACATGGGGAATAAAAAAAATGATTCCAACACCCTGCTGCAGGCAATGCGCTTGTTTAATGACAGACCTCAAACACAAACTGACAGTCATCAAATACAACCTTGATTTTGAAACAAATTTTAAAATACAGTCCCAGGGTCCACTAGAAATTGAAATATACATTATACTTAGGTATATGCGTTAATATATGTGTAGAAAAATGACGTACACTTTCACTTTATTTTATACAAAAATGTAAATTGTCAAACATTCATAGAAACAGAGCATAAATTCACTTTCTTTTAGACAAAAATAGTTTTCTTTTAAAAATATCTCTTTTAATACTACTTAGCAGTTACGTCCATCATCAGGTGGAATGGAAGAATGTTAACACATTGAAAATATTTTTATGGCGCCAGACCAGAGACAGGATTATGTTTTTCGGGATGTTAGTGGATAGAGTTTAATTTTCCAATAACTGCTGAAAGAATTTATGGGTATGATGTCGCCTCTGTGGTCTAACGGTCCAGGTGTTGGACTTGACTTCATGAGGTCCTGGGTTCGATCCCCGGGTCGGACAACAAAAAAAAATGTGTTTTTCCCAATTTTCTAATAAAAACGTTTCTAACGTTGCCCGATTTGATTTGTACCCGGTTGGCGATAGACTGTCCACCTATCACATTGTGGGACTTAGTGTCATCGGCTAGTCGCTGGTGCCAGGGTGTATCTCTTGCCTACCTCTTCGGGGATATGGGCGTGAAGAAGATACTTTATGTAACATAATATTTGTTGTGTACATGTTTACCGATTATTACCAATAACCATCCTATCCTATTAAAATAATAAAGGCCGATTTTTTATAAAGCATCACATAAAAGATCAAATATCTGTATGCTTGCTTGCCTTTCCACCCTTTAAAATTTAATTAAAATATTGTATAGTACTCTACAATTCGAGAAGTAATTATTGTAGTAAAAAAATAACAATGTTAAAGTATATATTAACTTGAATAATATTTTTTGTAACATAGCTAAAAGGTGCAACTATTAACGGTAACTTTGAAACAGTTAAGTTAATCATTTACATTTTTCTCTATATATTCAATATCTCTACATATCGTAACCAGTGTTTTAAATGTTTTTTAGTATTTTTTATAGATAGCGATATAGAAGATAGCAATGTCGATGGGAACAAGCATAGGAACAAAGTTTTTAGATTCTAATTAAGAGCAAGTCTACCTTAGTGCAAGTAACTGGCAACTGTCAACACGACAATTAAGAGCACTGACATTGTTACGGTAGCAATAGGTAAATTGGTGGTATCAATACAAACGAATCGTCGCAAAACGAGTCTCCGTCGCGATTCTAGTAAAACAAACAGAAGAGAGTAGGAGAGCAGTTGATATATATCATTCTAAGAAGACCGGGTAAGGTATAGGGAAATAAAACATACAAATGGTATATAATCTCAGCTTCGTGACTGCAGTTTACGACTATGTATTGATCATCAGATATTCTTTATGAGATAAGACACCTAACTAGCGCAAGGCGCTCCAAATAGTAAGAGACAATCGTGGCCTATATGTATACATAATAGATGTTATAGGACGTCGTCTTGTTGCCGGGATATTAGACCTATTGTGCTAGTTTTACCTACCCTTTGGACCAGAACATGACATTGTTTCGGCGGCAGGAATAGATACCTAAGTAATCGTTACTCCGGTAAGTTGGTGTAAAGCCTTCGACTACCAGAGATTTGCGAGCTTAATTATTTTCCAATAATGCAAAAAATATAAAAATAAATGGCAACACTACATAACGTAACTGTAATCAAATACGCAAGTCACCGTCGGGTAAGCCGGCGCGGCATTTCGCGCGTGACTGGCTCCATCTCGCGGTTATGACACAAATGAATGATTACCGCCGCCCGCCGCCGCCCCGCCGCGCTACATTTTCACAATAAACTCAACCTTACGTTTGGGAGCACCATGTAGCACCAAATTAACTAAAATAAGCTCTACCTTTTGTGGCTACATTTTTTATTTCAATTTCCTGATGGTAAGAAATATACGTCTCCTGTAAACACTAATAGTGGAAAAGGTACGATTACAACCTCCGTATGGAATAATCCACGTGCTCAGTGCTACTGATGAAAACTAATGCTAGCCTATAACAAGCTGATTGGTAAGAGAGTCTTCTTAATTATAGCGCAGGACCAACTAGAGATAAGCTGTAACTAGAGATAAGCTCGCCTTTTATGCATTTTTACTTCTCTTGTATTTTGTAAATTCTTGCTTTTGAGTAAAAATACGTACAGAAATTTAATACCGCAAATTACCAAAAATAAAGTATTGTGCGCTAAGATTTAAAATCAACAACTTAATCTTAATCAAATTTTATAAAACTGCCCATATATTGACAACGATTATATTTACTTTTATACCTCTGGAGCATAACCAAACTTAAAAAAATAATCATCAAAATCCAAAAAATAATCTTAATCGGCGAAGTAAAACAAAAATTACCGCCTCTGTGGTCTGGCGGTCCAGGTGTTGTACTTGACTGCATGAGTTTCCGGGTTCGAATCCCGGGTTAGGCAACAAACGAAAATATGTTTTTTTTCCAATTTTCTAATAAAAAAAATATGTTGCTCGGGATTCTCACATACCCAGTTTGCGATAGGCTTGCCACCTATCACATTTTGGCACTTAGTGTCTTCGGCTAGTCGTGGGTGCTCTGGTTATGCCTCTGCCTACCTCTTCGGGGATATGGGCGTGAAGATTCTTACTTACTGTAAAACAAACATATACAGGTATTTAGAGTCGGCCAAAAGTATTAAAGTTATTATGGTGTTCCTTAGTGAATGGCCTAACTTAAAAAAATGTGTAATTCAAGTTTAATTATAATATATAAATTTAACATAAAGTGGAAAGTGTGAATAGAGGACTATAAACTTCTGAACGAAAAAGCCTTGGAGATATTGTATAATGTGTAACATTATGTATTACATTGAGCTATGTACGGCTGAGTACCGACTCAAACGAGCAATACGAATAAAATATATTTTCCCAAGTATTTGGCGTCACGCTAAGCAGCAAACTGCCTTGTTATGAGTTAATCGTCGAATTTATGCCATTTACGCTCCGATAAAGCAACAATAAAACACCCCACGGAAATCCATCTACAAATTTATAATAAACTACCCACTGAGTTCTTATGCTTTGATTAAAGGCTCTATGCGCAATAAGTAAGTGCTGCACAAGTCATAACAAATAAAAACAACTGACAGTTAATGTCAAAAGCGGTTTTACGAGAATGCGTTGCTTTTAGAATGAATGGGTTTATCTCTCAAGATACGAGTATATCAATAAAAGATCTGGAGTAGAAAGAAGCTATAGGTTATGACGGTTTTAGAAAATCGTTAACGAACATAGGATTATCTAGAGCAGACATAATTAAGAATAATTAAGCTATACATTTTGGCGCACCATATAGTATCGCTTAACAATCGGGATACTGTCTCATCCTGATACACTTATAAATAGCCATACTTAAAAAGATGAAAAAATTAACAACTAGACCTAGAACTATTTCATCATACAAATGCCTATCTCTTTTGGAAATTTAACACTTTTCGAAAGATTAACTTAAACAAACGTTCATAAGAAGTATAAATATAGCTAACTCCATTTTTTTGTAATATAGGAAATCAAATAAGCTTACAAATCTCCTTTTGGTGATAAATACAAGACACGAATAAATACCAAATACGTTAAAGGTGCGTTGCCAACTTGAGCTAGGCCTGCTAGCAACAATATCTAAGAGAGCGTTTCAAAAAAGGTCGCGTCGTCCTTTTACGAGTAATTAAACTAAAAATTCACATAAATACAGTATTTTTAACATGTATGGTTGGTCGAGGGGTAAGTGTACTCGCCTAATGCCACTGATTATACACGAAGCTATGGTTCGATTCTCGACAGCGACAGGCGTTAGTGTGATGAATATATACGTATTATATACCAGCAAACCCGGCGAACTTCGTTCCACCCGTTCTGTTTGTATACGAAAATCTAAAAGGTTGTTTTTCCTGGTTTCCTCACAATTTTTTCTTTTAAACCTTCCCTGGAATTTCAAAAATGATTCAAGACCAAAATTAGCCAAATCGGTCCAGATGTTTTCGAGTTTTAGCGGGACTAACGTACAGCAATTTATTTTTGTATGAAGAAGATGTATGTATTATGTATGTATAAATGTGTTATGTATGTACACAGAAGTTTGCTTGCTTTGGGTTAGATCACTGATTTTACATTTAAAAATAGTTTAGAGAAACTAGTGTAGAAGTCAGGTTTTCGTAATAAATAACGAAAATAGCGTAATCTAAAACGGTAAAGTTGTTCGAAACCAATTAAATGAATTTCAATTTGAAAAGTCCCTCACAAAATGGCGACGTTGAAATATCCGTGGATCCGAACCTGTCACAACTTTGGCAGTGCAAATACCTTTAACCTCTTCAAAGGTGAGTAACAATGAAATAGTAGTCGTTCATTATAAGTCCGTATTAGATATAATAGTTACGTAAAAATAAATGAAATTAAAATTTAAAATTATAAGAAGCATACAGAACACTAATCTTCATGGTACCCGCGGCTATACCGCGTATTTATGTTGTTAAGCTCTCCCTCAGGAAACCCTTTTTCGATATCGGGATAAAAAGGCCTTATTGATGAGGTCGTCTATAAAATTACAGTCGAACTGCGAACGTCCTACTTTTTTAGGGTCAGTTAAAAAGGACAAACGGGTACAAGGTACTTATAATAAAAACAAAATTTTAAAAATACTTAATTACTGACTCTACTCTACTCTGATTGACTAATTTAGAAAATCTCACAAATAACTGGACTGATTTTAACATGACTTCCACTGAGATAACTAATGTACGGGTAGTAGTATTGTTTACGATAGATTTAATTGTCTAATATGTTCAAAAAGTTTTCAAAAGAAAAAAGGATGATAATAGCGAGCGCTGACGGTAGAAATGCAGGAATCATTTTTAGTAGCGAACCTAAACCTAAAAAACCTAAACCTTTAGCCATGAGCCGCTTCGATCCTTCACATTTCTAAAATATCCGTCAATGGTTCTATCTTTGCTACTGGATCTGTATTCTGTAGGTATACTCATGATTCTCAATTTCATGTAAATTGGAATTTGGAATCTGATTCGTGTTATTTTGTACTCTTGAACACAACACTAACGAATTATTAACGTTTAGTTCAGGGCTTCCCTAACTTATCTATGCTCCCCCTGACGCCCCTTAACCCACTCAGTGTCATAGGATCAAATACTTACCATATTTTATAGCACAAGCTCTATTTCAAAAACTCCTTTTAACCCATCCCCAACAAATATAATAACCACAAGTATAGTAACTGGCTCCTAGACTCGGATAACTCACTCGACTCGGTCGCTTTGACACGCGACGCCCCTGGGACAGTGCCACGACACCCCAGGGCTTCGCGACGCACAGTTTGGGAAGCTCTGATTTAGTAAAACAATTTATTATATCGGATTCGTTTGTTTCTTACGGAACTAAGGGCTGATTTCACAGATTATATTGAAAACCGAGTTTAGTAAAACTAAGTTTAGTGTAAATGAGTTCAAATATCTGGTTGTAATCCTGTACATAACTTACTGCAAGTACTCTTTTTTAAAATTGGCAGTATTCTTATCCCCACCCCCTGATAATCTACTTACCACGTAAAATAATTTAATAATCAAATATTTACAAAAACCAAAATTTCTTTGACAGTAAATGTGACATGATTGACACACTAGACAATTATTGACTGAAGGCGTTTTTACGTTGATTGCGTTTAAATTGAAGGTAAAATCCAGCCTACGTATTTATGTCGTTAATATTGTATTAAAATACAAAAGGATACAAATCCGATTTCAATTTCTAATTTGCATGAGATCGAGATTCAATAGTAACCCTACTGTACTAATGTATGACATCAGATTCAGTCTTGCGGTTTTTTTAAAAGAACTAGCCAGGCTATTCGGCCTAGCCCACCTGTTGGTGTAAAATAATGCCTCCTAACCATCTTTACAAACAAAAATTAGCATATCATCGCTCCGTGGCGACGTGACAGAAGGACAAACAAAGAAACAAACACGCTTTCGCATTTTTAATAGTACCTAACATGGATTTAAAGTTGAGTATTAAATTAAATAAATTAAAATTAAATATTTCTAAAACTAAAACAAAGTCAATAGCAGTTCCAGTTTTTGCAGTAAGGATGTAACGCCATCGCAAACATCGCTCACTATAATGTAAGTTAGTATCATCACGCCCGTATCCCGAAAGGGTAAGGCAAAGGCACAATCAGAGCATCCACGACTAGCCGAAGACACTAAGTCCCCCAAATGTGATAGGTGGCAAGCGGACGGTAGGCCCATCGGTCACATATCCAATCCCAAGCAACATTTTTTATTAGTGAATTGGCAAAAATACATGTTCGTTTTGTTGCCCAGAAATCGTACCTGGAACCGAGTCCAACACCTAGACCCTAGACCACAGAGACACTGATTAATTATTAAAATATACTAAAATTAAAAATGTTCTACGAACCTATATGTAAAGTAGCTAAGAACCACACACACACAAACACGTCAAACATAACACCACTCGTATTCTGCCGAGGGTTAAAAAGGCCTAACTTTCTAACCTCAGATTAACAATGCACTGCAGTTTATCGAAGACATACATACATATTTTCTAAAGTTCGGCCGTTCAGAGAATGCGTTCCTGACACCTATCAGTTAGTCACGACTAGTGATGGGCACAACATAACACTGAGTTCGTTACCGTTCCTCCAAAAAGAACCGCCGCGTTATTTTTAAGATTATTTTCGTTTTAAATTGGCGAAATCATTTAAAATTTATATTTTACTTATTTAAGTGGAAACCAAGAAAAGGTAATATTAATATAATAAGGTTGTTTTATTTATTCTTTGTAACAAAGTTACAATCTGTATTTCTATGCAATAAAGTACATTGAGTTGAGTGTGCGTACAGAATATTAATCAGACTCCGATTTGCTTGAGGAGGTGGTATCTTCATCATCATCTTCGCCTACATGTATAATTACATTATTATCAATAACAGAATCAATTCTGATATCTCGGTCAAAATGTTCCACAATCAGATTTTTAGTCTTCTCAACAACCTTAGTCCAGTCATCTCTTGTGACTTTCAACTTTCAAACAACCAGCAATAATATTTTTATCGTAACTGCAACGCCATTACAAAGTTACGTCGTCAGTTCAATCGAGACGTGTCAGGAACGCATTCGCTGAACGGCCGTAGTAAAACTTTAAAAAAATCCGTCTTCCTGTTTGCCTTTTCGTTCCATATAGGTTTCCATATAGGACAACACACAGCAGTTAATCCTAAAATAAAAAAAATTCTATAACCCTCGATTAAACTTACATATGTCAGCTTTCAGACAAAAATCTGCATCGAAATCGGTCCATACGTTCAAAAGTTATAATGCCACAGACAGACAGACACACACACACACACACACACTTTCACTTGTAAGACCCATGTTTTTTCGGAGTATAAACAAATATATTTTGCTATGTGTTTGGGGCTACCATAATTGAGTGGTGATCAAAACAATTAATATTTCTAATTTTATTTCTTTTTTTGGTAACCTTTAGTGTTTTAGGACTGTATTTGCAATAAATATTACTAAAAGAAAGTTTTATTTAAATATAATCTGTAACGCTGTTCCTACCTAAAAAGACAAATAAAAGAAAAAAATCAGTATCTACAAAAATATTATGTTTGATAAGTTAGATAAATAAACTTATTTCATAAGTCGTAACAATCAGATATTTGAGGTCAATACCATCTTAAGTATCTTCCTCATCTGTATTTATAAGAAAAGAAAGACCCCCAATTGTTTTCCTTATGGGTCCGTTAAACATTAGAACTCATTTATTGGGTATCTTTCTAAGGCATTACAAGCATGTTATGTAAGTATAAGTATACTTATCTCTATATCACTGTGTGTAATGTTACATTTTACTTACATTTTGTTCATCACAATAGCAGATTTATTACGTGTATTTAGTAAAAATTAAAATTTAACAATAACATTTTTAGATTGTTAATACAATACTTGATCAATTATTTTAGTTATGGGTCAGAACCAATTTTGATCTTTCACTAATTAAACATTAAATCTAAATTAATCCCGTAATTTTCCTGCAACTTGAGACTGGAATTTCAAAAAAAAGGTTACTTAAGAAGGGACTGGTTTTCTTTCTTTATATATATAATATCTATTCTACAATTTTTCTAAATTATATCTAACGTAAAGTTTTTTCTACAAATTTCTACAGGTAAAGGTGGATAGTACCAAATATACATTTAAGTAGTAGTGTTGTAGATGTGTATGTGCAAGTGATCACTTTTTTTACGTGGATCTTTACAAAGATGCTTCTGACGCGTCTATATAATTCTAAAAACTACCACCGGACCAGAACGCGGCCACCATCAGGAGATTCACTGGCTCGTTTGCCTTCTCTTCACTATAATATAATACAACAGCTATTAAATATTTATATTTTATATACTCATCTCTGATTGTGTAAAACAAAGTCATTTTTTCGCTGTCTTTCCCTTTGCATTCGATCTTTAAAACTACACACCGGATTTTGATGTGGTTATTTTCATAGATGCACTGATTCAAGAGGAAGGTTAATATGTGTAATAATATAGAAATCTGTCCAGTTGTGCGAAGTTGGGACGGACTGCCAGTCTATGAATAAATGCATTTCGTTTTGAGCATAAGTACACCGCAGTTATAATATTATTATTTTTTGTATTAAAATAAACGAGAATACCAACTGTTTAATATCAAAATATACATATATAAGACATTATCTCTATAATTATAAAATTCAATTCCGTAACCACTGTAATGTAATACGCCTATCTAATTCTAAAATTGGTTAAAGTTACTTGAAACAATTATAAGAAAAGCTTTTGTAAACCGTTTAAAAATTGAAACATTTTTCTTCCTCTTAAATATCAGAACATAAATATTAGTATAAAAAGCCGGAAAACCGGCCACCTGTGACCGAGACCGGGTTTTCGGGTCGTTAGCGGAGCGGCGCTGTGAAAAATTGATAGTGTCCGGGAATCGCGGACCGAAATATCCCGGTGGCGATCGATCCCCATTCGAGTTTACTGAGACGGTGGGAATTTGATATTGAACTGATTCGACACTGATCAAATCGTAAGATATGATGTATGTGACTTAATATTAAATGGTATGTTGAACATATTGCTAGATTTTTCTAACATGAACATCAATCTAATATATAAAACTCTCGTGTCACGGTGTGCGTGATTGAACTCCTCCGAAACGGCTTGACCGATTCTCATGAAATTTTGTGAGCATATTGAGTACGTCTGAGAATCGGCCAACATCTATTTTTCATACCTCGAAGTGATGAGGATGCCCCCCCCNTTTACTAAAATCAGATTAAAATATAGCAGAACAGGTCAGGTCAGCTAGTATTTTATAGGGATGTTTTATATTTAAAGTGTAATCTGGAATAAATATCCCGCAGATACCAATTCAAGCAAGACTTTTCGCTAATCTACAACTAGAGGTCACTATGCTATAAAAAAAACACGCATGATTGCTTGCTAATTGAGTTGCTGCGAGAAGGTACACTAGGTAACTTCTACATACCTCTAAAGTTCCTGGCCTTTGAGCTACAACCCGTGTTTTTTAACTAACGCGAACGGCTAGAGGTTTCTACGTTAATAGGAGCTCCAAACGGATTAAAGCTTTGGTTATAAATATTGGTTTGCATCCGTGTGAAACGTAGATTTATATAACATATTATATACGTAGACGCCTTCCAGCAAGGTCACCTTTGTGGAAGCGACAGGCGCGATTACAACCGTCTAGATCAGGGTTGGGCAAATTACAGCCCGCGGGCCGGATCCGGCCCTTGAGAGGTTTTAATCCGGCCCACCGAGGGCTTTTTTTAGAAAAAAATATGAACCTCCTTCAAAAAATTAATGGTCGAAATGTTAAAAGACTATTGAAATTTGAACAATTAATGAATCCATACTGCAAACATATATTTTGTGTATTTATATGTTAAGACTTCATAAATAGAATTTATTTTAATAAAGGATTGTAAAGCAAAATAAAAAATGCCTTTTGTTACCTTTATACAACCATTTATAATCGTAATATTAACCTGCTATTGTTAGGTGTTCAAATAAACCGGCCCGTCTCAGGATTAATTATAATTTACTGGCCCGCCACTAGATTTTTTTTAACTTACCGGCCCGCGGTCAAAAGAATTTGCCCACCCCTGGTCTAGATCATGCTTTAGGGTAATTTACATATGTATATTTCGATTGCACCGAATCGAAATCAAATTTTATTTAAAGTCACGCTCTGTTAAACCAAAGCGATTTCAATTTCGTTTAATGAGGACCATTTACAATCCAAATAAAGTTATTTAATTTGCAATCTCCCGCCAAAAAAAATTACGTAAAAGCGCAATATTATATCAGAAGCCGAAGATCACAAATATATCCAACTCTACTGTCCAGCTTAACTGTTTTTTCAAATCAAACAAATCAAAAATCGTTTATTTACTGTAACTGTGATAACATAGTGCAACTTAGTTACTGCAGCATCCTTTTAGGCAAAAACATTCCTGTGCCAGGAAGCTACACTCTTCCATACAATTCTTGTTCGAAATATTCAAGCGGCATACAAATATTTATCATCGGTGTAATCTAAAGTCAATTAGTTTATTAGTATTGACTTTAATATGATAAAAAAAGTAATGTTTTTTTTTCTATATTATAGTAAGGCAAACAAGCAGACGGATTTCCTGATGGTAAGAAATTCACGCCGCCTAGAGACACCAAATATGGTAATGGTGCGTTGCCAACCTGAGGTTAAGATGTAAGACCTCGAGAAAAAGAAAGTAATCAAAATTTTACAGTTTATTTGTGTTGACATATAAATGAATCATTTAAAATAATAATATTGCTCTTAGGCGTGAGTATTACGGTAAGGGTACAACAAAACAACTAGGACTTTTGTTTTTATTTTGGACATAGAAGTTCTTGTAAGTTCTACGTAGAATTCTGTGAGGACGAGGTTCATGCGATTCCAGGCCACACTATGTTCAATGGAGAACGTGCCGTAAGTTTGATGTATAACCATAGGTTATATAGGGGTCACTTTGAAAGGACCGGCCAAATTTTAGTAAAAAAAATTAATAAACACACTTAAAATGTAATGCATTTTAAATATTATTGTTCAATCATTGTAATATTTACTTTTATAAACATTCATTTGAAACAGTCCGCAAAACGGCTTCACTTGTTATCACTCTATGTCGTACTTAGTACGAGTCATGACGTCACCAGCCTGCAAATGCGACTGCGGTCATTGGAAACCAGTTTTATGCTTTGTACACGTTATAGCCATGGATCTTGTAATTTGCGTCGAATAAAAATAATAATATAATATAAAAATAATATAAAAAACCTTTTGTGACAATAAATGACAATTCCTTTTTGTATTTTTTTCCTACAAAATCTCTATTGTACACAAATTACAATTTGAAAATAGGTGTAAATAAATAGGTGTTTCTAATTAAAAATTCAAGTCACGCGTTTCGCGTAACGCGTAAATTTCATTGCCCATGCCAGGTAAATGTCAAACTAAACAAAACTTTGTTTTCGTAACAGTAAAATTCAATTTCGTAAGCATCGTGTTCCCGGGAACTGGGATACCTATACAGAATTTTATTTGAAGTTTTGTTTATTGCTATCGTATGGCGGAAGTCGGGATGTCTTGGGCATGTTTCTTTACTGTATTATGGGCAATTTGTAATAACATTACAACTAAGCTTCCCGTGTCAAAACAGAGCATTAGGTATTAGATACATTGTTTGACCGCCTCGTTTTTCGAGTTGGTAGCGCACACGCCTAACTATCTGACTAGGTGTTACTAACTATCTGTAGAGTTTCGCAGCGACTCGCCCGGATTGGTACCACCGTCTTACCTATTCCTGTCGCCATAACGTCATGACGTGTTCTGGTTCGGAGGGTAAGGTAGCCTGTTAACTTACTTTTGCTCGAGGCCTAACATCCTGACTTCAGGTTGGCAACGCACCATTACCATATTTGGTGTCTATAGGCGGCATGAATTATTACCATCAGGAAATACGTCTGCTTGTTTGCCTTCCTTTCACATAAAAAAAAACTTCATCAACCAACCGCGAGGCTCGTGTTCAATTCCGATCGGGGGCAGGCATTTGTGTGATGAACATTTGGTTGTGTGCATTTTCCGGTTCTGGGTGTTTATTGAATATGTTTTGGTATCTATATAAGTATGTATTTCTATGTATTAGTATCGCTGACTAACACCCATAACCCATAACACAAGCATATAATTTGCTTACTTTGGGGTTAAATTCAATTTGTGTAACTTGTCCAGCGATATTTATTATTATTGTTTAGGCTTTATTAACAACAGTTAATAAATATAATATTAATTTCACATTTTTTACCATTCTGACTTTATTTTAACAAATTGCAATTACATATGTTTACATTTGTCAATTTTTATAGTAAATATTTTGAAAATTGCACCTTCTATAATTAGTAGACTATTTAAATGTTTAATTGATATTTCTGTTTGCGGAATATTTGACGCTCTTTACGCGTATATCTCCGAAGAAGTAGACAGAGGCACAACTAGGGCACCCACGACTGGCAGAAGATACAAAGTCCCACAATGTGATATGTGGCAGCTTATCGCTAACTGGACACATAATATTCTCGAGCAAGGTTATTTATAAAAAAGGATAAACATATTATTTTATTTTAGTGATAAATTAATTCAATTAGGTAGGTATTTACAATTCTACTTTTCCGTCATTGGAAGTCGATTTTCAAAATTGTTTTGCATTTGTAAGAGCGTACTACTTCGTAGGTAGTCCCTGTCAAGCAAATCAGAAAAATTATAAAGTCCAAGAAAAATCGACCTAATTCCTTTCTTTTACATATACAATTGTCGATGTAATTAAAGTCGGTTCTCAGCATTTACTGTACCTATATTTATTGAAGTTATACTTCTTTTGGCGCGTTAGGAAAAAATGATGAGGGTAAATTTTTACGATGCGCGCGCACACCGTCACGAAAAACCGACATGATGAAGTTAGCTATAGATAACATTTTAGTTTTTCAAAAAAAGGTACCAACAAAGTAGAAGTAAGGACATCTACGTATGTTTGCGTGAGAACTAACAACTGTATTCACAATATTTCTTTATTTCTATGGTTAGTGTCATTTTGTCTACAAATGTAAAATAAGGCAAAAGATAAAATTTTTAAAAAGATTTTTATCTTATTACGCCGAAGAAGTATAACTTCTAACTCGTGTACATAAGTACACACACAATTTTTTTTTCATAATACACACCGTACACTATGTACTAAGAGGATACAACAAATGAAACAATGTAACGTCACAGAACAAAGTTTATTAAATGTCAAGGTCCAATTCGCTCCATTTTCAGCACAATACACAACTTTACCTCAGTTAAGTCGATTAAAAGTTAACCCCCGTTATAACCATTAATATTAAAATTATTTACAGCCAATTGTCTTCGGTTTAATGTTTTCGAGGTAATCTTAAATTAGCCTAATATTTCTTTGCAAAATAATTATTTAAACGCTTCTTTTCATTAGGTACTAGAAATCTAGTTTTTTTTCTCCATTTACCATTAGGTACCAGAAATCTAGAAATTTCGATGAGTTCTAAAGGAAATTTTGAAAAATTAACCTCAAGTTATTTAGATATTTGCTGAATGTATCTGAGTTAGAAGTTCCAAAATACCCTTTCCAAACATAACTAGTGGGGAGAAAAAACGGCGTAAAAAGTCCTGTTCAACCAAGATATACATGTATATTTACTATGTCATAGGTACTTACATGACATAGGTTCATAGCATGAAGCTAGAGACTACTACTGGAGGTTACACTCCTAACAAAGGACTGAAGTCATTTCCAAATATTGCTGACTCACTCTAGTGCACCACCGGCCTCACTTTTTAAGTCTTTTGATGTCAATTCATCAACAAAACGAAAGAGAGGCCGCCGAAAGATAGGCACTAGAGTGAGTCAACAATATTTTGAAATGACATCAGTTATTTGTTAGAAGAGTTACCTCCCGTAGCTTCATGGTTAAGAGGTGCTTCACATATTAAACAAAAACAAAAGATACTCATCAAACTTTTCTGAAAAAAATATTTTTTAAAGTGAAGTAAACTTTATCTAATAACAAGTCAAATAGCTACTTTCAAAATGTTTTTAGAGACAGTGATTTAAATTTGTCAAAAATTCTGTGGCATGTACCTACCAACAATGTACCTAAGTACATTATTTTTATAAATAAGTATGCCGTTTTTGGCTAGACACATGCATGTTCTGACTACTTACATATTTCTAAAGTGTGAAATTCCTAAAATTTCAAAATCTGCTTAAAACAAATGACGATGTTTTTTTACAAATACTCATAGTTACCAACACATACAGTCATGATATACCTTTAAGCAAGGTAAGGATAAAATATGAAGAGATTCAAAAAATTGGTTTTCTTAAATGTTTTACTGATTAACACTAGAAACGTACTACACGTTGTTTGAACTCGAAAGATTTTAATTTAATAACGTCAACAAACCAAAGATAACTTGAAAAGAGCTAACTTTACTATAATATTAAATCATTGACCTCTAAGTATATGGACATGAAATGCCTATGAAAAAAGCCTGCCGTTGGCTACTAAATATGGCTGCCATTTTGACATTATAAGGCTGTCCAGAAAAAGTAGAGTACCGATATCGATACATGATCTGTCAGTGACTGATTAATAGTTAAGTTTAGGTAAATAGATAAGAATTATTATTTACCTACCGAATGAAATTGCAACTATCAACTTACTTACTTACTTACTTACTTTGAGCTACTGAATTGGCTTATACCTAAATAGGAAAATGTAGTTAAACGAAAGAAAGAATATTTTTTTACATTGTAGCATGCAAATATGTTTATTATATATATATATAAATTAACTCTCAATTTTTATTAAAAGATTTATTATCATTACAAAAAAATTATCAGATTACATTCAAACCACTTTCTTTACTTTAAAGTGAGCACTTGAAAGAATTCTTATTAAGCTAGACTGTGATTGATATTTTCAGTGGCAATGGTATCCATTCTTATCTTGACCAAATATTGTTTTCTGGGAACGTTAAGTAAAATATCGACAATTGTAATAGTACATCACAAAAAAATTTAACACTAAATATGGATTCTTGACAAGCATGAGAACTGCCATGACGTCAATTTATCGTCGCCGAAATTAGCATAGACAAAAATTTCGTAATCTCTTTTGGCGTACATAATATCAACATTTGTTAAAAAGAGACTAAGAGATGTTGTTAAGCTGTATGTGATTCCAATGGTATTTATACAACTAAATTTGCTATAGAACATTGTTGCACTTCTTTATATGTATATTCCTATTTCTATGTATTAAATAGAAGAATTCCACTCTAGCACGTTGTTAACTGTCACTTTGACAGAAAACTATGAATTGACAGCTCTTGAACTTTCGTCTTGGACTCTATTAGAACAGCAGGCCCCTCCAATATTTCACAATACTTACATAATTTATCGTCCAAGTAACCCTCCCCTCCATTAGCCAGGCACAACAAATTAAACAAAGTAACGTGACACGGAACTAATGGGTTCATTAAATGTCAAGGTTTAATTCGCTCCATTTTTGGCACAATATCAGGTGAAGTTTGTTGATTATAAATGATCCCACGCTATAACACTATTTATTTAAATTCTTTATGAATAATTATCTTTATTTTTAAAGACTCGAGGCAAGCCATTCATTTTAACATTTAAGAAGTTTTTTTTAGATGGGAAAACAAACGGGCAAATGGACATAGCAAGTAGTGACAATCGTCAACGAACATCCGCAGCTCCGGGAAAATCATATTAAACCAGGGACGGCGTGTTGGGTATGGCGCGGTTGGGCAACCGCCCAGGGCGCCAATATATAAAGAGGCGTCAGACCCTGTACGATATAATATATTGTTTACCTTTTAGTATGGTTTTTTGAACAGCATGTGGGGGCGCTGTATAAATTTCGCCTCAGGGCGCTGCAATTACTAAAACCGCTACTGCATATAACTCTTACAAATTTTCAAGGATGGATAGGCTCTTTACTTAAAGTCCTAAGTAAGTGAAAATACTGCCGCTAGCTAATGGTTTCAAAAAGATGTAATGTAAGAACCATACACAGAATAGAATCACAGGAAACGTAATCACAGGTAGGGATCTCCACGCTTCAACCGACAACTTTCACACGAACACCGCTTGCGTTTAATGCCATCAAAAACAATCCACTCGCATTCTGAATGATTTATTGAGTATATTGGTTTCGAAGGCGGTTGTTGGTTTTTTTTGTGTATACGTAGCCCATAGGCTCAACTTACCGAATGCAATAGGTACCTACAGAAAGCTCTAAATAAGACTTATCATATTTACCCTACGCCTACGAACCAGCTCTTCGTCGTCCTTAAAATCGCGAGTAACATGGGATAGATATTTATTATGTCGACTGTTAATAATGTATGTGTGTCTATCTGTGGCAATAAACTTTAGTACGAATAAATCGAGATGTTTCTTTCAAGTACATTAAAGTTAGAATTGTCGGGAGTTGTTGACAATTTTTAATTTTATGACTATTAATAATTTGTTCTGTAAGTAGTCGTTTGTTTGTTCTATAAGCAAAGTCTAGTATTAGATAAATTACTTGGAGGTATATCTTTGCGATGACACACATATTTTCACACTAAGTCTCTCTTGAGATAGTCAGAAATTCACGATCCTGGCAAACCTGCCTGGCATCTCCACATTCATTACACTTTTCATCCAAATACGCCGGTTTCGGATACTCTTGACACCTCCCTCATATAACACCCAAGCGATTTGATCATGGAATGTCAACCTATGTGTCCCCTGGTTCCTACTCTATCCACATTCGCATATCTACTTTGTCAATCTTTCATTGCAATTACTTACCATCATGAAGCTCCTACACTCCTAACAAATAACTGATGTCATTTCTAAATGTTATTGACTCACTCTAGTGCACCGACCTCTGTTTTGTTATGACTTTGTAAATTGACGTCACAAGACTTTTAGAAAGAGAGGCCGGAACATTAGAGAGAGTCAGGAATATATAGAAATGACATCAGTTCTTTGTTAGGTTGTTTTTTTTTGTTTTTTAATTTTATCCCAGTCGGGGAAAGGCAAAGGATCTGAGTCCATACAGCCACGTCTTCCGTATTAATAAATCTTTTCTTGTTATATATTTTCAATTAATGTCTTCCGTATTAATTCTTTGTTTCAGTCATTAGTTACTATTTAGCAAAGTCATATCTGGGTCTTGAGTAAATCGGTGGTTTTATTACACAATTCACGATACACTTATTTCTTCATGATTATTTCATTTGTGCACTTTCACTGAACAAAATCAAACTAATTCCCACCAAAATTAATCAATTTTACTTATAATATTTTACACTAAATTCAATAATTGTGAAAAAATTACGACCATCTTCATTTACGATGGCACCAAAACTCCGTTCTTTGTTATGACTGGAAACTCTTATGTCTTTTATTTATTATTTATTTAATTCGCCCCTTTGTGGGGCAGGTAAAAGCCTTCAGGCCATACAGCCACGTCTTCCGTATTATTTCTTTGTTTCAGTTCTTGAGTAAAGCGGTGATTTCTTTACACAAGCTTGTCTATGAGGTTTGGCGGCAGCGAGGAAATTCGCGATACACTAATTTCTTCATAATGATTTCACTTGTGCACGTTCGCTGAACAAAACTAGACTAATTCCCACCTAAATTAACTAATTTCACTCAATGTGAACACGAAATTCAATAATTATGAAAAAATATGACCATCTTCATTCACGATGGCGCCAAAACTCCCTTATGTCGTTTAGTAATTTGCCCCTTTCTGCGGCCGGCTAAGACCTTTACGCCATGCTGCCATGTCTTTCGTATGAATAAAAATTTCTTTTAACAATCATACGTCAGTTTAGGTCATAAGTCAAAGTCATCTCAGGGTCTTGAGTAAAGCAGTGGCCTCGTTACTCAAGATAATTTAGTGAAATTTGGCGGCAACGAGGAAAGACACGATACACTAATTTCTTCATAAATATTCCACTTATGCACTTTTAACTGAACAAAATTGAACTAATTGCCATATAAACTAACAAATTTTACCTACTCATAATTTACATAAGTTCAATAATTACGAAAAAACTATGACCATATTCTTTCACGGTGGCTCCAAAAATCACTCTAAAGTCCTATACACGAAGATACACATTAAGCTTACACTACTTTTTTCTTTTTTTATATAGGAGGCAAACGAATTGGCACTAGACGACTTTGTAATGTCCTTTAACTAGTCTGAAGGATTCAATAGGACTTCATTGTGTTTATAAATAGCCCAATACGGTTGTAAGGACCGTCTTGATAAGATTTGACGGCTTTGTTTTACGATTTCTGACTTGTTTACTGTAAAGCCCCTTGTTCGGGCGTTCGAGCTATCAAATACGGTTCCAGCTCGGCCTTTCTTGGACACACAAACGGACGAATCTGTACGAAATACCTATACGTGGCAGTTACTGATATTTTTTATGGGAGAATTGCGAACAAGCATACTGATGACAAAATGACTCCCTGATGATCAAAGACAACCGTGGCTTATAGAAGCCATAAATGTAATAGGCCTGACATATGGCAGGAATGTCACGCCAATCATGCAAGTCTACCGGGTANATCCAGTTCGGAACATGACAACGTCATTATGGTGGCAGGAATAGGTAAGGCGGTGGAAACCTACACGGGCAAGTTGTCAGTTGTCCTGTCAATGTTGACCTATATTTGAACCAGTGCTCGCCTATCACGAGATGCCTAGCAGAAATGCAGATGGTATATACTAGTCGACGGTCCCAGACCACCACGGGGAAATCAAACTAAGACAATAATCTTTATTGTTGTCTTAGTTTGCCAACCTTTGGTCTGGAATATTAAACGTCTTACTAAGTATGTTCATCGTAAGCCCATTTATTAAAATAATGGATAGCGTTTACCTAGTCCAAAAGTTAAGGCTTTGGAATCAATTCGGATGAATTGGTCCAGGGCTCTCCTACCTTATACAAACATATACCTCGTCTACATATAATTCTGCAGTCAAGAGTATATAACGTTTGAGTAGTCAACTGCTGTTGGCTGTATTTGTCAGAAGTGGAAAGCTGAATACCATTGTTGAGTAGATTAAGCATCAAAAAGTACTCCGTTTTCCTATATATTATATATTATAATCACTTTTTTGTCCTTTATTTAAGTTGCTTATGATATAGGTAAGGTTAGATTTCTAATTGTTGACGAGGTGTGTGTGAGTCTGTCCATAAATGTTTTCTTTCTTCCTACCTAGAGAATAATAATTGTGCACCCAAGCTTCAGTTAAACGATTACGTATTATCAATTAAAATGTATGTTACACAAGGTTAGTGGTACCGGGACATAAAAAGTATGGTAATATCCGCTATTACCGTCACGCAACACTACCATTCTACACAATAAGAGGTAACAGCTCGAAACTGATATCGAAGAAACTGACCAACTGCTTTTAACAGTATCAGGACTTTACAAATAGACTTTAAAAATTAAAAAGTAATATATAATATAATAGTAATATATTTTTATTTTTAATTATGAATCCCTGATAAAGCTGTGAAGAGTGAAACCGGTTGGCTAAAGTGCAACAAGAAGTGTTAAATGAAGTGTGTCTTGGAATAGTGCAAGTGTTACTTATATAAAAATGTCCTCTAGTTGGTTTACGGCCAATATTAATAATCAATCCTAATCCAAAATTCGCTGTCCAAGATTGATATTTTGATCCAATTTTATGTTGTCGCTTGCCAATAATATATCTATGGACTGAATTAATATGGCAATTAGGTACGGGATAGGCCGGCGGATACGCAGCTATCTAGATTGCTTGAAATCCATTAGATTAAGATACATTATTAACATTGGCCGTTAAACAGCTTCAAGTTTTGAGTTGGCTTGAAGAATTTCTGCAGATAAAGATAAGCTCGTCTTTGTGCATGTTTTTTTATCAATAAGTTTTGTTTTACTATGGTGATGAATTTTGTGTACAATAAAGTATTAAATAATTAATAATAATAATGTGTATCTACAATGGAATTTCAATAAATTCTGAGAATGAAAAGTATAAATTCAAATTATGGCCTTCCAAACCATGCCCAAACAACAAAACAGTGTGCAAAACAAAACTTGCTAGCTACTTTTAAAAACAAAATTTTCTGGACGTGCTGCCTCTTTGGTCGAATTTAACAAAAAATTAAAGGTATCTAAATACCCTTAGGTTTTACAGCAATATATTGCTCGTCTGGCTACGCTACAAATGACAACACGAAAGTTTGTAAATATCCTGAAAAAAGGGGGTTATAAATTCAAATCCTATATTTTTTTGCAACTAAAAAAATACACGTTTTTCAAATTTTCTTATAAAACAATAACGATGACCGGGATTGATATGCAACCCGTTAGGAGACTTGCTACCTATCACATTGTGGGACTTAAAGTATTTGGCTAGTCGCTTTAAGATACGTTTTCTTTATATATATTTTTTTGTATGAGAGTTGATTTATCTGTCATTTTTTGATCGATTTTAAAATATTTTTTTTCGTAAGAGCGTACATCCGAGGTGGTTCCATACCCACTAATTCTGCATCTGTAATGTACTAAATTGACTTAATATTGAAAACAAATTCGACTTTTTGCACTTTTATTTCGCTTAAACTATAGTTTTTTCATATTTGTCGCATGTCACATGAAAACTAGTACGTTGGATTAAATGTACAATATACAAGTACCTATGTGTATAACTATATTGATTCATCTTAATATTTTTATTAATGGCTATTTGAAATGTTTGCTAACGATTAAAAACATTTTTATTGTAGAAGTAGTCAAACGGTGCTTCTTTTAAAAGATGAACTCTATGACACCCTTGACTCATCAACAATTATGTTTTCAAGTGAATGACACACTCAGTCTACGTGCGTCACATTAATAAAATTGTATAGTTGATAAAAATGCACTCTGGGAGCTATTTACAGCTCTTGTCAAAAACGAAGCTTTAATTTTTTTTTAAGGTTTAAAAAATGTATGAGGTTTTCGGTAAAGTAGGTACGTGTTTGTAAAATATGCACTGAAATTCCACCAAATTCCGCCGATGCAGAGTAAAGGATAGCGCATACCTACTTGGAAAGGCCGCAACGTGTCGAGTCGGGACGTATCGCATAGTAGAGACCACTTTAGCATAAATCCGGCCCGGCGTCGCAGTATCCGTTGCTCAACACTACATGCGTGAAAGCGATCTAGGTAGATTTTTGGACTGCGGTGCGACAATGCGACTCGTCAAAAGTTTGCGCTATCCTTATAGAGCATGAATGAATCAAAGATCAGTCGCTGCTGCCACATTTGATCAACAACCGAATAGAATCACCTTTAACATATTATAGTGGAGGACTGGGGTCTAGTTATTAACACAGCTAAGGGCTGTGCAATGTTATAGGTAGGTGTTAAGGATGCAACAGCTTTATTGTTTATTGGTAGGAAAATCATTACTATAAAACAAAGTCACTTCCTCTGTCTTTATGTCCCTTTGTGTGCTTAAATCTTTAAAACTACGCAACTGATCTTGATGCGGTTTTTATTGATAGATAAAAGGATTAATATATGTATATTTTATAAATGTGCGAAGCCAGGGCGGGCCGCTAGTTATTTATAAAATCGGATCCGTTGATTTTGAAACACTCAATAATTCGGTTGTATTGTGTTCAAGAGTACAAAATGATTCTAATCCGATTCCAATTTCCATTTTGCAAGAAATTAGATTCAAGAATAGCCCTACCGGATGCGGGGGACAATAATAAAACGCTGGATTTTTGTTAGCGTAATCAATCCGACTTGGTCGCACTCTTGCTAGGACTCGACTAAATTAATGCTACCGCCTTTTCTGGATAGTATTGTGTTGTCTTCCAGTTTGGAGGCTAAGGCCTTAGTCAGTAAACTACTCATTGACTTAGTACTCCACTCAAAAGGTAAGCAATGCATCATAAAAATTGCTGTCTTTATGTGATATGTATTTCTTACCATCAAATGATCTGCCAGTTTCTTTGCCTTAGTATAACCAGAGATTTTGTTTTTAGTAAGTATAACATAAAAAAAGTGTAGCTATATCCTACCTACCTATCCTTACTCACATGCATGATGAGTCTACTATCTACTGAGGTTAACCGCTAGAATAGTTACGATGATATGCAATAATATTTATCATTGATAAATATACAAATACTGTATATATTCTAGACCCTGGTTGTTTGAAATAGAGTTTTGAATGGCTTCCTCCATCAGCCTTGAGTACAGCGGTCTGCAACGAGCGGTTTGCGTAATACAATCTGTCCATTGATATACTTATTAGCGGTTAGCTATAGAGACACGCCTAGACTTCTTTATAAATAGTAGGTATAGAACGACAAACACGGAATCCCTACAACGTACGCGCAAAGATTTTTATCGATATATTTTCTACTTATTCAAATAATATATTAAAAAAACTTCACTTTAACTATTTATTTTCACTTATGTAGTGTAGTAGCATCACTGTAACCAAAAAACTTAACTTTAAATAACATTAAATAAATAAGTATCTTCACGCCCATAATATACCCCTAGGGTTAGGCAGAGGCACACCCAGAGCACTAGCACTGTGGCAAACCTATCGCCAACCGGGCACATATCTAATCCCGGTCAACATTAATTTTATTATATTTTTTTTTGTTGTTCGATGGAACCCGGGATCGAACCCGGGACCTCAAGAAGTCAAGACCAACGACGGACCGCTAGACCACAGAGGTGTTAAATAATTATAACTACATATATTTGTATATTAATTAATACAAGTGGGTTCATATTTTTGTCTGACGAGCGTCAGTTGTCACTTAATCACTAATCAGTCATTTTCTTTATAAAATACTTAGTGAATAGGTAGATTAAATGATGATTGGCGTATCTGAATACTAAATGCTTTAACTAATAGGTGCAAGGTTCTAAGCAAATATCGTCTTTTTAAATGTTTCTAAGTGTCTGTTTTCTTTAAGCGATGTATGTATGTTGCTCCCTAAGGAAAATCATGCGGAATAATAGTGATTTCACAAAAAACACACACTCACAAATATGCATCAACACATACACACATTTAAAGGGTGAAAACATTAGGTAGGTAGTTAGCTTTTAAAAGCGCAGTAGATAGGATTTTAGCTTCTTATCTGCTCTTATTCAGTTTACTATGAAACATTTTGTATTTAAAACTTTGTACACATTTATATTATAACTTATTTACATATGCCATTTTTAGATACCACTCATACAAAAATCAAAATGTATGCCCTGTTACTTTAGATGTAAGATTATGTGTTTGACCGTCTCGTTGGTCGAGTGACTAGCGTGAACCGCCTAACTACATCGACTTACCGCGAGGCTCGGGTTTGATTCCCGACGGAGACAGGCATTTGTGTGATGAACATTCAGATGTCTGCATTTCCGGGTCTGGGTGTTTATTCTCTATTTCTGTTTATTCTGATTCTATTAAATTTATTCTGTTATATATTCAAGTGTTTCTATGTATTTAGTATCGTTGATTAACACCCATAATACACGCATATATTTTGCTTATTTTGGGTTAGATTAAATTTGTGTTACTTGTCCAGGGATAATTAATTATTATTTATGAAAGAATCACTACCATTTCAGAACAACGTATTCTAGAAAACAAAGCATACCTAGTAAGGAAAAAACAATACACATTAGATTTAAGGAAAACAACCACCAAGGAAATCTCAAAAACGTGATTTAGGTTAGAAACCTTCAAATAGCTATAATAAACTATCTACATTATAAGGCCATGTTCCAATCCGTAATATACGATTATAGTTAGCTAAGGCCATGTCTCCGATTAGTAATTACACATGCACAACCTACGATGGCCATGATGAATATCTAGATAGGAAATATTGTAACAGAATACAATAAATGCTAATCTCTATTCCAAAAACATTGATGGTAACTGTGCCGAGGTTGGTATGCATTTTGGTTTTCCTCACAAACGGTAATGTTCAGGGCTATTTTAGGACTTTTGAATTGATGTGACTTACTTTTTATTAGCGATTCACAAATAATTACTTTACCAGACGAGGTACGGGTCGGGCAACATAAATAAAATGTGTTTTTTCCATTTTTCTAATAAAAACAAATGTTGCTCGGGATTTGATGTGTGCCCGGTTGACGATAGGCTTGCCACCTATCACATTGTGGGACGTAGTGTCGTCGGCTAGTCGAGGGTGCCGTGGTTTGCCGTGGTTGTGGTTCTGCCTACCTCTTCAGGGATATGGACGTATTACTTAGGTATGTACCTTCTAGTACTCAGAGTACAACTATAATATTATCTATAGTAACTATATTATTTTATGTGTAGGTATTAGTATTGAATGTGATATAATGTTATAAATAAAATCTACAAAAGACACATACACACACACAACATAATATGCTACATACCTACTTGTATGTAAAATTAACAAAAAAATTACCTTTATTGTAATAGAAAATGTAAATCATTTATTGGCTCTAGGATTAATAAACATGTAATATCTTATCTAGAATATTAGACTACGGATTTTGATACAAATAAAATAAAAATTAAACATGTATATATTAAAGTGTCATGTTAGTTAGAGTATTTAGGTACAACTCAAAAACAGCTGAACCGATTAGACTGAAAATTTATGGGGAGGTAATTTAGCATCGGGAAAAGGACGTGAGGTGCGTTTTATCCCGTTTAAGAGCGAGATAACTAGAGAAAACAACATTTTATTTTTTCTATACAAACTGAACGTGCTGAACGAAGTTCGCCGAAACAGCTGGTTTAATCGAAATAATAATAAACAATTCAAAATAATAAACATAAAAATCGCAATGTCTATATTACATATGCTTGGCAATAGCCGTTACAATTTGTATTGTAGTTTATTATTATTTTTTGGACAACATACTTACGTCTATCTACTAATTGTAATAAGGCTGTATTTTTATCTCAATAGGTATTTGACTTTATGTTTTGTCTCTCGTAATATTTTTAAAGTTAATATCATAACTAATTTGGAAAAGATAAGCCTGCTGAGTTTTTTTCGCCGGATCTTCTCAGTATGTGGCCGCGATTCCAATCCGGTGGTGGTAGCTAAAAGGTAGGTGGTACCTAGTTGGTAGATAAAAATGTCGACGTGCACAAGTACCACTTGCATGGTTCACGTTAATAAAGATTTTTTCTGATTCTGACACAGAGTACCCACTATACTAATTTATTGAATGAGTTTATCATAATCGAATCAATACTTATGGTATGTAGGTATATCATAATTGTACTAAATTATGTTAAACAGATAAATGTTTTTAATCACACGAGAATCTTTCCAAAATTGTTATTCATTTGCCTGCTATACAAACATGTTTTCGTAAAAAGTATTATTATTCCATTAAAATCAATTCTTCAAGCTAATAAGAGGTATTTTTGAAGTTGCTGATAAGAAAGTCCTTTCATTTAGAATAGTGAACATCTTTTCTCCCGATGGAGCAAAAAACACCACACACATATTATATTAAATACCTACTTATACAAGATAACTATAGAGTAACGATAAGAATACATACATAGCTCTATTATATTATGCGATTTGATACACCATGTCAAAGAGAATACAATACTGCAAAATATTATAGAAATATACATAGGTCAATGCAAAAAAAAAGATACTTGTTTTTTTTTGCTGTTGGCATTAGCAATAGCATCTGCCATAAGTCAAGCTTCAGTTTACCAAGTTACCTGATTTAGCAAAATATGACTTAAAATAATCATAAGTCAGTAGTTATATATCGTGATAGAAAGTCATGTCAGGATTTTAGGGTTAAGCGGGGTCGCCTCACTCAATCTCATTCAGTAGCAACGCGAAAATACACTGTACACTAATTTCTTCATGAATAATTCACTTTTGCACTATAACCGAATCAAGTTGTACAAAATGAAAGCAAAATGACTTATTGCTGTATAAGTAGGTATGTACTATCTAAACATATGCACGAAATTAAATAATAACGGACAAACTGACACCATCTTTTCTCTTGATGGCCCCAAAAACTAGAGTAGGATTTAGCTCTATTGCGATTCGATACAAAATATTGGTAAATTTACTCGCATTATTATTATTGAGGTTAAACAAAGTTTACATTTTGTTGTACCGGATTACATTACGTTAAATCGGTTTCACCAAATTATTAAACGCAGTGAAACTTCGGCAATTGGAAATTTATTTGTTTAGATGTTTCATTGCTGCTAGTCTAGGGTTACCTCTTGCCATCTATTCAGAGAAATCCAATCTGGAAAGTTTCGAAGAGATCGAACTTCGCTCGGGTTTTGCTCCAAATTTTCTTACCCAATGTCCATTATTGGTCACTTTCCTGCCACTATTCATAAACTATAACAGGACCAAAGCAAAGAGTAAAAAATAACAATGTTTAGCAAAAAATCGATTTTCGAACAAAAGTAGCGTTTTTTACTCGTTCTGTCCAGCTTTTCAGTTTTTAAGTTCTGTAATAAGACCTACTTAGGTAATTTTATTATAATGTCTCAAATTTCCCCCGAGGATCACAACATGTTTCCCGCAAGGCTGACAGTCTTTAGCAATTGCTCATTAGATTTACGTCTTGGGGATTCATTATGTGCTCCTCTAATCGCTACTTGTTGAAACACTAAGTGTTCAAATTATATGTACATAGTATATTATTGTCGGTTAAAATAGATATTTACTTATGTTTATATTGCATCAGTCCACTTTAAATAATACTACAATGTTTGTAAATTATCCCACGGTATGAAAAAATTACGACGCAACTCCTCGACAATAGCATTATTAAAGTCATGGCTTATAAGGTTGTGTGCAGACGAAAGTTGATAATTAAGCGGAGTAACAGACTGCAAAAACGCATTCCAACTATTTAATTAGGTACCACGTCGCGATTTGCTAATTCTTTTTTCGAAAGATGAAGGATGAAATCGTCATGATTGACAAAAATAATACCACTACTTATATCATTATTACATTATGAGACCACCTCGGAATCATGAACTATCAAAATCTGTTTCTTATTGGCACAGTAATTACGTAACATTAACATTAAAAAAACATATAAGTAGTCAAATTGAGAACTTCCTCTTTTTTTAAGTTAAAGGTTAAAAATAGAAATCGCATTTATAAATTGAATCGAATACATGTATTCAATTCAATTTTATGTGAATTTGCGTTATGTGAATATCTACTCGTACTGTTGAAGAAGTTTGTTTTATCATTTGATACACTTCTTTGATACACAATTTATTTACATTTGTGGCTAATACATGTTTCAATATAAAAAAAAACATACGTAAAGTTTTAGTAATCGCAAGTACGTAAAATTTCGAACTATTTGAATATTTATTACATAGCTTAACAATGATTAATTACTTAACAATATAAATACTTTCACGTTGGTAGGTAATTTTAGTTACTTTATCACAAGTAAACCAATTATGACAAAAAATTAGATTGTTATTTCTGGAAAATTCCATTTCGAGATGACCAAATATTTGTTTAAATCGGAATAGTAGTTAAAAAGATCAATAACAAAAAATAGAGCCTTAATTGGTCTTTTAAAAAATTCTATCTATGAGTGTACAGTAATTGTATTAGTATTTTAAATTCTTACATTGAATTAAGCGATATTTACCGCGTTGATATACAAACAACGCTCGACTGCTCTAAGCCTTAAGTTCCAATTGAAATGAGTCTTTTCCCACTATTTGCGCGTCGGCTGACCTGTGAAACCATGTGGAAATACTATTTGCATAACAAGTTCTATAAAATACACATTATTACATCATTATCAGCTTAGAACTTCCACGATTCGGTTATTGGTGGAGATTTTATCAATTTTTAAATGAATCATTTCTTAATTTTACTTTTCGTCTGATTTCCTGGTAATAAAACTTATGTACCAATTTTAGTTAGGCTCTGTTTTCATCCTGAAACTATCATTTCAAGCTTATTACGAAACTGTAATGGTGGTTTTTTTCAATGATAAAACCGGAAAATGACATTGGTGGTGATTCTGCTGTTCGCAAACTAAATTTATTTTTGATGCATGCTATCTTTTTCAAATGAAACAAAAACAAGAGAGATAGAACATTTTAGACATGTACGATTGTGACATTTTAATTAAAGTTATCCGGGTGATAGAGAAAACGTATGTCGTATTCTCGTCTGCGAGCACTAAAAGTGTTTTGTCTCTATCTATTAATGTTGTTGTAAGAAGATAGCGATAACTAAAAATTAGTGAGTGCGCAAAAAAATTACCACCAATGGCAAGATATGACGTTAAGTCGTCGTAGGTAAGGCGTTGGTACCAATGTAAGCGATTTATCGGCGATCTGAACGACCTAGTAAATCTTTCTAGTCCATTAAGCTTGTCTTAACTGAAACATATCCATAAAAGTTAAAATACTGTAATATACTTGTATGTTATTTTTCCAACACATTTCTTATTACGACTTACGAGGTATAAAATGGCCTAAATAATCTCTAGGCTCAAGAAAAAAAATCTGAAAAACTTAAAAAAGGCTGTCGAAAAGTACCGACGCCTCGCAAGATAAGAGTTTTTCCTAACCAAACAAAGGGTTACCTGGGGTCTGTGGTTCAAATGAGAAGCACTCGAATATCTGTAGGTCAGACGACGAACCTGTAATATCGTAATGTAGGATTAGCTCGAACTTCGGTTGTTATAGCATCAAAACTGCTTGCCTACAAGGTCTTAATTAAAAAGTTTGATCAATTTAAACTGGGGTGGCCACTAAACCGACATAACATAGTTGGTGACGGGCGGTGGAGACACGTCCCGAACGTCCATTTCCTAAACTAATTGCCGTAACGACGTAGACCCTCACTTATCTCGGTCATCTCGTTATAACGTACCTTCAAACACAATTCAATGAAGGAAGATCTGTTTCAAAAGCTGAACTAAAATTCAACACACACAACGAAAATTGTAGACACGCAGTAAAACAGCAAAAAAAACGTCATTAAAAATACTATATGATGAGTAAACAAACAAAAACCACTTGTCGGATAAAATGTATATGGAACCTTTGAAACATGGTGCACCTTATGAAAAAAACATCAGAATCCATCCGTTATTTGGCGGAGTAATGGGGTCGGATTAGAATTGGGATGAAACTAAAACCGCATTCTGGTTTATCCATTCAACTGTAGACACAGTAAGTCACATACACACCGATTCAAAGAGTTGATATTTTAATTCGGATTTTATAATCTCCAGAATATAATGTTGAAATTTATTTTCTTCTTAAAAAACTCACAAGTTTAAAGGCTTATCTTATCCGTACTATCCGTTTTCATTAATCATTACAATACTCCCTGTGTTGAGCCGGGCTCTTTTGCAGAATGGAAAATCTGCCTTCCTGCCAGGCAACTCGTCAAAGGCGAGCATAGGCTTACCCTCACTAACACCATGACATCTGACAAGGTGGTAGAGTTTCGCAGCGACTTACATTGGTACCACCACCTTCCCTATTCCTGCTACTATAACGTCAGCGCTTGCTGTTGACATGCTCCGGTCCGGAGGATTAGGTAGCCGGTTAATTTCGCTCGAGGCCTAACATCCCAGCGTCAGTTTGTCAATGCACTATTACCATCTTTTGTGTCTCTAGGCGGCGAGAATTTTTTACAATCTGGAAATCCGTCTGCTTGTTTGCCTTCCAATATCATGAAATAATTTAAACTAACTAAATAATAGTCCCTCTGTGGTCTAGCGGTTCAGTCGTTGGACTTGACTGCATGAGGTCCTGGGTTCGAATCCCGGGTCGGGCAACAAAAAAAAATTGGGTTTTTCCAATTTTGAGACCAAAAAGTGCAATAAGATTTTTTTTCAAAAGTTCTTGCTATAGTAGGTACTGGGTTCGTTAGAGCTCATACACGAAAGCCATTTAAAAAAAAGTGTGTGTGCATCAGCTACGACGCACGATTGGAGTTAACTCCTTACGAAATGTATCTTGCAGCACACATGTCTCCTACAGCAGATTTAGCTATGTTAATTCTTCTTAAATTAGTATCATCGCAGACATTAGAAGTGTCATCCAAATAGTCAGTATTTTGATAGATAGCGACTCCTCCTGCACGGAGACTACGAAGTATCGCGCAGGAGGAGATCCCGAGAATGAGATACGCTGTGTAATGTATTCCATCTCATTCTTTTACAAGTTCAATCCACAAGATATATATGTTTGTCTCTTTCTACGTAACGCCTCAACTTTTCGTGTTACACTTAATTTTACTACTCATAAAATTTCCGTATTGGGCCTTGAACTCAAATCGTTTCTTAAGGAGTAAACTCCAAAAAATGGGGTTTATCAATTTCACTCATATTGTCGTTTTTTTTTAATGATATTGGAAGGCAAACAAGCAGACGGATTTCCTGATGGTAAGAAATTCACGCCGCCTAGAGACACCAAAGGTGGTAATGGTGCGTTGCCAACCTGGGGCCGGGATGTTAGGCCTCGAGCAAAAGTAAGTTTATCGGCTACCTTACCCTCCGAACCGGAACACGTCATGACGTTATGGCGGCAGGAATAGGTAAGGCGGTGGTACCAATCCGGGCGTGTCGCTACTAAACTCTACCACCTAGTCAGAATTCACGGTGTTAGTGACGGTGAGCCTTTGCTCGCCTTTTACGAGCTGCCTGGCAAGGAAGGCAGATGGTCTATTCTACAAAGGAGCCCGGACCAATCGTTTGACTAATGATATATATTTCCACTATATTTTAACGTGCGATGGAGGTAAATAACTCAAGAACAAAGTTTTAAAATCCCAGTTCTTAATTTAAAGTTGGATCAGTTCAATCGGTTGAAGTAGGGTAGCCATTAAGCTGACGTAAGTTTGGTGACGGTGGAGTCACGTCCCAAACGTCCATTTCCTTAACTAATTACCGTAACGATATAGACCTTCACTTATCTCGGCCATCTCTTGAGAACAACATACCTAAGGCAGTTTTGGAACAGTTCAAAAAATTTAAACTAATCCTTGTGCAAGCGATAGTCCTAAAAGCACTTACTTTATAAACTTAATTATGTATTTTTTTAAATTTCTGTCCTCAGAAGTTATACTCTAATTGAAATTGTTATTTACGTAAGGAAACCGTGATAGATGCGCCGCTTTTAGAAAAAAAAATACTTTTGATTTTCAATAAGTATTTTCATTGAATATAGCTAGTTTGGTCCCTTAATGTTAATTTACTACTTGTTTTTATTTATCTGCCTATTTTAAAACAGTTTTCAAATTGTCAATTTTATTTTAACGCATTGTGGTTAACATCTTGTGAAATCCGACTTTGTCATTTTCAGTGGGTCATTTTGACCACCATTTATCGTTTTTGAATGGTATACAGATTAAAACTCGCATGCTTTGAGTTTGTTTTGGCCTATTGCATATACACATTTCAAATTACACTAGGTACCTAATAAATCAATTTTGATAACTAAAATTGTAAACTATTCGTTGACAAATAGACTGTTCCTGTTTGACGACGACGACAGTGAAACGGAGCACACTTAGCTCAAAGTCAGAGGTTTGCACCTCTTAGTTAGAAATTAATTTAATTAGTACATTTAATAAAACAGTAATAAAACTAAATCTTTACTGGAAACATTTTTAAAAACATATCGTATACAGGATACAACACCCAAAACAAGGGTTATTAAAGATTTTGTTTGGTTTTTTTGTGTACTTTTCCGCAAAAACTACTGAACCAAAAACTATTTTCACCAAATTTCGCGTAGTGGTAGCATATAAGAAAAATCTTTCTTTCCCATCACTAACCACGAAAAGGTGAACGCAATAGCTGACAACAGCTAGTTATGAAATATAACAATGTGCTTTTTCTTGCTATTTACGAAATATAATTAGCGGGTTTAGACATTGATATACGCCAACCTAAGCCAGTGATGAACGGATAACATTTGTCTTAAGAGAAAAAAGGTATTTACCACACAACCCGCGGTGTAGCAGTTTAACAAATAGGTACTTATTTGAGCAGGGCAGGGCAGGCATTGTTAATGTTAATTTTCATTTTAACCGTTCCATGCAATGTAGATTTTAACTAAAATGAATACTTACTTATTATTATTTATTTACTTTTACGCAATGAATATTTAATTTAGTTACAGTATGGGGTAAACCCAAAGATCTTTTTAGCTTCGAGTGGGGCAATCCTCTCCCCACTGTGTGTGACTATGGGCCTAGCTTGTGTAATAGCATTATTTTTTTTAGTTTCTGCAGTAAAATTAAATGTTTTAAATTAAACTGTAGTTGATTAAAGTCTAGACTCAGATTGACTTTTACCCTCTTACTAATAAAACTTGCGCGCCCGTTATACTGGTGTGTAACTTCACTTTTTGTTAGCAGAACTGTAGTTACACACTAGATCAACGAGCGCATAAGTTTTATTAGTAAAGTGGTTAAACTCTAACTTTATAATTTTTCCACCAATTTATTAACTAAGATATGTTTCAGCACTTCCCTTACAGAATAATGGCTTAACAATACCTCGATAGCGACAGTAGAGAAGTTAAGAGAAGACAATCGCCACAACAGCTGAAAGTATGTACAATTCCCAACATCTCGTTTGCTGGAAGACCCAAACCTACGTAGACCTACACCGAGCTGATAATATAAGAATCATATTTTTAATCAACGTAGTTTGATAAAAACCTAAAGCTGGATTCCCAAAAAAAACCTGGGCAATATATTTTAATTTTTTAACGTTCTTGCAATAAAACGGCCCATGTGTTGATATACATTTTTTTCTAATATCCAATCAAGTGAAAGTAACTCCAGAAAATCAGTAACAGACAAACCAACTTCTGCACCTTTTATACGTCAGGATACAAAAAAGTATTATCGTAATATTGAAACATTTGATGAACATCGTTTTTTAAAGAAAAAAACTTCTGTCCAGGTTTTTTTAGACAACCCATTTATTTATTGTCCCTATGTCCGTTTGTATGCTTAAATCTTTAAAACTATGCAACGGATTTTGATGCGTTTTGTTTTAATAGATAAAGTGATTAAAGATAAAGGTTTATATGTATACATATTTAATACCCATGCGAAGCCGGGGCGGGCCGCTAGTATATTATAAAATGTGTTTTATTCTATTAACGGCTCGGAACAGATCGACTTAAGTTCGGATCATAGAGCAGTTAACCTCATTGTGCCCATAAAATCCTTTCCAACTAAATCGTGAACTCCAAAAATCAAACAACAGCGAAACAGAAAAATTCATTTTCCCCAAAGTTTTAACAGAATAAACGAACATTGACGGCATAGTTTAAATTATTTCGGTCTATATTTTAACGTATAGCTCGCCAGTTAGTAACGTAACGGTACCATTTTGTTTTAATTGTTATTTCAATTGGTAAATTGAAAGCGTAAATACGGCGAATAAAAATAGTTTGTGTTGGTTTTTTACCGGTTTCAAGAATCATTCTGTTTGTGCATTTTAAGTCTTAACACCATTTACACTATGATTTAATCGAGCAGCCAGTCCATATATGTTTAAAACATATATCTATTTATACACAGTCGAAACTAGTGAATTTATTTTACTTAAATTTGGTAAATGTATAGACATAATAACGTAGACGTCTGCTAAGGATGTTTTTTTGAACAGAGGGATTAAACAGCAAATGAAGGTTTTCTAAAGCATTTTCCAGATGGTTGTAATCACGCCCCAATCACGCCTTCCAAAAATATTCAGCAAATAAATATTTTTTTCTTTCTTTCAAAGGTGACCTTGCTGGAAACTTTGTTTGAAACATATCAAAATTTGGATTAAATCGACGTTTCACACGTAGGTATGCAAACCACTGTTTTAATCTGTGTGGAAGCCCTATAAAACTCTACACAGACGTACTTATTCGTTGCCTTTGGCCGGCTAGCAAATATAAAAATACCTAGTAACTGTACAACTCGATCTTATTACTAGATGAACTTATTTTGATGACTCTTTTTTAACTCAAAAATTCTTGTTTGTTCTCACTGTTGCGAATAGCGTTAGCGAGCGTTATGCCACATTTCTAATAGTTTATTCAGTTTAATAGTTTACAATTACCGCCTCTGTAGTTCTGCGGTCCGGTGTTGGACTTGACTTCTTGAAATACAGGGCTCGGCCTCAGATCGGCCTAGTTCAGGAAACAAAAATGAAATTGAATTTTCTAATAAAAACGACAAGATAGGACAAGGACAAGAGACAAGATTTCTGTTGGTGATAGGCTTGCCACTTATCACATTGTGAACTTCGTTGAAGGTGTCTTGTTTTTTGCCTACCTCTTCAGGGATACTGACATGAAGACTTTTTTTTATTAGTTTATTCCTGGTTCTAACGCATACTTGGACGTACTTGTTTATTGGACTTGTTTTATCTACCGAACGTCATCGTTTTCCCAATAGCTATAGAAATAAAGAGCCAAAAATTTCAACCGGTAAGATGGCTATAAATTGCCACATGAATTGCAGAAAAAGCCCTCCGCAAATGCTAAAGATACAGTCCGTTTGGGTGAACGGTAACTCAAGATAACGGATTACATCACAGCTGAATGTTAAATAGGATTCCACTCCTCTGGTGTTTAGAGACGGTCAGGTCGCGACCACGAAAAATACAACTTGGTTAAAAAGCCGAGCACCAACACCTCCAAATACACGTTAAGAGCCAATAACAAACTACAATTGGTAATTGTGGAAAGCGTCATGTACCTACCTTCATTTGCTCTCTGTTCTCCAGGACCACAACAACAGATCCTGACCAGTAGAGTTACTCTTGAATCTCGATATCATCATGCGAATTGGAAATTGGGATCGCGTTTATTAATTTAGGCACTCTTGAAAACAATACTGGCGACTTATTAACATTTAGTAAACACAACATTATTTTATCGAAGTCGTTGATTTATTTGTAACTAACTGTTAATGAGTTCGGCTAATATTTTGTCCAAAAGTAGGTACCTAAAATCACACACGACTCCGATTCCAATTTCGCACAATGTCGAGATTCAAAAGTGACGCTACTGGTGGTAGAGACCAAAAACCTGGTAGTCAAGGGAGTCGGTAAGTAGGTAACTAATCGAGACAAAAACCCAAAAGGGATTCCGGCGAATTAAGAACATTGTTCCATGTCGGTTAAAAGGTGATGTCTTTTATTCTATGGCCTTAAACTTAGGTGTGACAATGGTATTTGTTAAAGTCTGCTCAATTTTACAATGTCATCAACAGTAAATATATCTAAAGGATGGTAATTATATAGGTACCAGCCTTCCGGTATCAACCTCTGGCCTCAGTGATGTCACAGTTATGTCTAGTAACTTCAATTTATTAATAACCTACTCGTTTGTCATGTTAGTGAGGCAGGCGTTTTTTGAAAGCACGGACGGACGGACTCAAAAAAGGAGTCCGAGTTTCTCAATTGGACTGTATGTTGCTTTTTTTTCGTATGTTTGTTACGATACTGTGCGGCAAATAGCCAAGCGATTTTGATGCTTCCTTTTTAGAGAGATAGATCATGATTCCGAGGGGATCCCATACAAATTTTATAACTCGACAATTAGTTTTTGTACAAATTTTCTTTTACTCTTTATATACCTAATGCATTATTAAATATAACTCAAAAACTACAAGAGGGATATTAATAAAATTTACGTGTAATAATTTCGGAATCATTTGCAAAAAAAAAAAACAAATTGCGAGGACCTAATGAAATAGTAGGGAGTCCGGTTTTTGAAGTTTTACTGCACTTTATTATTATGGTGTAAAAATATTTAGGCAGAAGATTAAATCAATAGAAAGATTCAGCAGAGTTAAATTGGTCAAGGTTTTGGTAGATAACATGATACCTATAATAGATTTCTTCACACCCCATTCTTTAAAAGATATAGCAAAGTAAATAAACACTAAACCTGCTATTTATTTAATTAAGTAAGTACGTATAAAAATTATAGAGAAAAAGCCTTCTTTAATATTTGTCGGTAATTAAAGAAAAAACAACGAAAAAGAATTAGAGTTTGAGTAGAAGTGACAGGTAAACAAACATGAGTCCCTAGACTATGTATTATTAGCTAACTCTCTAATCAAATATTTTTGTTGAAAATCGAATCTGCTAAATGAGATAAGTAAAGAAGTGAATTATTCCTGTGCCTTAAAAAGACAAAAGTGAATGGTGACCAGTTTGAAGAGCATACTATGTAATATCTCTTTAATGACGATTTAGACAACGACCTTTTAGTCAATGACCGACGGTCCGGACAAAGACGTTTTGGCAGATAATCCAGACGACCTAATGTAAGACGAAAATTTAAGGAAAATTTTGATGGTCGATAGGTTTGAAAAAAAAAAGGCGGCTAACAATTTAAAACTTTTTGTAAAATGTAGGAGGTGAATGTTTTTTTTTTGCAAACTGTTAGATATGCAGAATTAGGGTGACCATTCGTATGGATTTATTAGGATATATCCAAGTTACGCCAGATTTTTTATTTTTCTACTTTTTTATATCTAGTCTATTTTATTTCAATTATTACCTGGTTCGTACATATATATTAAAAAAAGTTTACAGAAATTAGAAATCTGTAAAAGTAGAGCTAATTAGAAGCAGTAGAAACAAAATGAAATCGTCTACTTTCAATTACGAGTAATCAGTAGAAATTATTCCTGTGCCTTAAAAAGACAAAAGAGAAATGAAGGACATGAGACGAATTTTAAATTAGAAGTATCAACATGTACGCGTAAATTGTTTATTGACGTTGGTATGATTGAATATAGGCATCGTTATTTAGACACCGATTGACGACGGCTA
This sequence comes from Calephelis nemesis, assembly GCA_002245505.1. NCBI lineage: Eukaryota > Metazoa > Arthropoda > Insecta > Lepidoptera > Riodinidae > Calephelis > Calephelis nemesis. The sequence continues at coordinate 53,298 of NJDD01000013.1, forward strand.
TGGTATTGCGACTTGCGGCTTACTTTTAAGGAATGTTACTTACAAGGAATACAGATTGCGAAAGTCCAGTTACTGGCGGTTAAAACGCAGTCCCATTTTAGAGTATTTGTATTAGAATTTGGTTTTTATTTAGATATAATGCGAATTAAAAATATTTAAATACAACTTACCTTTTACAAAACGTACACCTTCATAATCGAGTTATACCTAAACGCAATCACAATATACAGATACGAAAACAAAACCACACAGCACTTTGCGAACACAATAATATTAACAAATCGTTAATATAGTGTTGAACATTTGTAGAGTCACTTACATTTTAATTATTTTAGGCTGTATAACAAAAAAAACATGCACTATGCTTGAACAGATGGGTATTTATTACGAGTCACGCACGACGTAAAAAAACGCTAGGTGACAACATTATCAACCTCACTCTAGAGCGGAACCACGGTACTGAACCGGAATTGCTTGATGTTCACGATTGTGCGGTGCGCCTTTTTTACAGCGTTTCAAATCTGCGTCATCTATCGTATTGTATCAAAGCCTTGTAAATATGCTCTACAACTCCCATTTGATTAAAGTTCTAACAGATGGCGTTGTTTTAAATTTTAAAAATACTGTTCTAAATCAGTTATTGTATTGTGATAACAATCATTTTATTCAAATTATAATATGGAATCTAATCTTAATAGTCAATCCTCAATTGTACGTTTAAGTACCTCATTTTTTAAATGTAACCTAACTATACGAGGCTCGGGTTCGATTCACATTTGAGAAAAATTAAAAACAAGCGACTATTACTTGATTTCATTACTTTTCGACAATTTGTGTGTTTAATTAAAGCAATAAAAAAGCTTCATGTGTGGTAAAAAAAACTCTCTCTCTCTCAATCTCTATCATTGTCTATCAGTCTCTATCTCTTTCTGTCTCTCTCTATAAAAGACATAGAAAGAAACATGCAATAAACAAACATTATCTCTAAATAAAGTATATCGACAATAGAATGAGATGAATATATATAATCCTACACATTTTTGTATTTGTTTCTCTTACCTGTCGTTTTTCCGTTGCATCCGGTTTGAAATCCCAACGATTCTAAACAAGTTTCACTTCAAAAATTAATCCTGTACTTAAAAACATAAACACTCATGACAATGGTAGAACTCAGGAGAGTCAACAGAGTCACGTCCCAATCGAAATTTGAGCCCAAAAAGGTTCTGGTAAATATTTGGTAATCTAGTGCTTGTGTAGGTACTTCCAAAGATTTCAGCCATTGCGAGGAAGATGTCAGCAATTACAACCCTTGACGGAATAGTTAAAGTTAAACAGCCGACATTGGTCAATTGTAGCAGCCCGCACCGGTACCTCAAGCCAACTCGAGGACCCAGAGAATTAGACAGTCAATAAATTAAAGGAGCCGGAAAAATATCTCGCACCCATCATACTCCTCGGACCTTGCTCCAATATAGGAAACCTTATAATTCATAGGATAATTCATATTAAGAAACAATTTTCTAATTTCTAATTTGGTTTGGGAACTTTAGGTAGGGTTGTCACATGTGAAGAACGTGACAATCTACATTGTTTCCCGAGCTCTTCCTATATTCGTGTTCTGGTCGCGGAGGTAGGTGGTGGGAACCTCAGTTAGGCTTGTCACACTCTGTGTCGTTTGGAGGATTATTTGCCACAACAGTTACACTGCTTACGCGGAATTAGCAAAATAAAGGCTTATTTTACATCTGTTACAATGGATTTCCGCAAAGTAACGCCTGATTCAATGAAATATTTGAAATTAGTTAATTTTGGTGGGAATTAGTTTAGTTTTGTTCAGTGAACGTGCACAAATGAAATAATCATGAAGAAATTAGTGTATCGTGGATTTCCTGGCTGCCGCCAAATATCCCAAAGTGAGCTTGAGTAAAGTGACCACCGCTTTACTCAAGACCCAGATATGACTTTGTAAATAGTGACTAATGACTGAAATAAAGAATTAACACAGAAGACACGGTAGCATGGCCTAACGGCTTTTACCGGCCCCACAAAGGGGCAAATTAATTAACAATAACAAATAAAAAATTTGAAAGCAGTTTTCATGTAATAATATATAAATAATAATAATCAATTCTCTTAAATATGTACCTACATCTTAAATAATCTATAATCACACTCACTGCATTAAAGCAAGGCTTTTGGTAGGTATAAAATACAGCCATGTCTCCAGTTTTGGACCTCAAGTTATTGTCAAAATATTGAGAAACTCATTATCTTGTGAATGTAGAATCAAATTCATGTTTACCTCTCGGCATAAGTAGGTATAATTTGATCTCTATGTTAAGCGATAAAAATGCTTTTGTTGTGAAAACGTATCTACGTAAGTCTAGTATAATGTACCTTGACAGTAGAATTAAAGTGTAATTAATATAAGCCCATCCAAACGACATTGAGAAAGACAAAATCTATCTTCTTATTAATCCTACCAATAAAACACGAAATCTCCTATTTCAAAAAATTTACTGAAGAAAGTCTGACCCTCCATTCACTCACAATGGAGGAATAATTTGAACAAATGGAACTTAATTTTGTTTTTAAATTACATTTATTTCTATGTTAGCTGAAAGACTAAAAGATTAAGTGAAAGGAAAATTAAAAAATATGTTTCCTTATTGAAATGAAGTGTACGTTTTGTGATTTTTTGTCCGGTGAACGAAAAAATATTGTCACTGTATTTTTATCTGAAAAAGTTGCGTATTTACAATAATCATTTCAATTTGCGTTTCGCGCCTTCGTTTGTTAACTAGTAAATAAACACAATGCAAAATGTGTAGATAAAACGCATCTTAAAAAAATAGAATAGGTATGTACCTACCTTGATGTTTGTATATGATGTGCCATGAAAAAGATTTGGCAAATAAGAAGAAACACTTATCGTAATTTTTGCTTTGCTTTTGACGTAATACTGTAAAATCAACGATGAATACCAACCTGTGACCAGAGGGCTATCTGCAGTTGAAGCTTATTCAGTTTTTTTAGTTGGTACCTCCCCGGTTGGAATCATACCTACCTACTTATGATATTTCTGCAAACACAAATGCTTAGCGCAATATGGTCCTTTCTTCATTTTCAATGTTAGACGTTTTTGTTATATCAAAACTTGCGTTTTATTAGATTATTTTTCCATATACACATATTCCATGCTGTAGTTAGGTACCCATAGTAGGAGTTCAGTCAGGGTCAAATGAAAATTATTTGTTTGTGACATACGTAAAAAGTGGTAATAAAACATCAAATTTCTAGCTGTGTGCCGCGGCTTCGCTCTCATACCTTTTTAATATATATACTTAATTCTACCACTGTACTCGTTGAAATTTTGGGACTAATCCAGGCTATGTCCTTTCAAAGTCTAACCCACTTTTTCAATAAAATTAGTTTTTTTAAGTTGATATGAAACAGGATCTCATATACACAATTTTGCTTTTTTAACATAACAGGATTATAAGATATCAATAGTAGGATTTAATTAATGTGTCTGTTTTTTTTTCCAATTTTCGAAAATCTGAAAGATGTTTACCAATATTTTTTATCTCCTAAATGTTTAGACATAGGTATGGGCAATAGTCAATACACAGAAATTTTCAATCTTTAAATGTTGCTGGAAAATTTTCAGGTGAAAACTAATAATAACCAACAATATAATAATATAAGCGAAGCAATACTACAAAAAACTTGACTGATAGGTTTTTCAATAAATAAGTCGCCTATGTACACAAAAACAATGAGTATTTTCGTTAAATTTTTCTGGGATTTCATCATCAGATCCCGAGTTGGCGACAATGGGGCCAACTCAGAATTAGGTTATTTAAAAAAAAAGTTTTTTTTTTAATATTTTTAAGATATTGGAAGGCAAACAATCATATGGATTTCCTGATGGTAAAAAATTCACGACGTCTAGAGACACAGTGCGTTGCCAACCTGAGCAAGATAGGCCTCGATCAAAAGTAAATGTACCGGCTACCTTATTCTCCGAACCCGAACACGTCAATGGCAAGTGGTGACGTTATGGCGGTACGAATAACCTATGCTCGCCTTTTACGAGCTACCTGGCAGGAAGGCAGATGGTCTATTCTGCAAATGAGCCTGGACTAACACGCGTAAACCTAGTATATCATAGAAAGGTGCTTACCCTTATTACACTTACTTATTACATACAGTCGGGTCTAGTGAGACTGTCTCTAGAGCCCTAATACATTATGCGATATTAAGACGGTCTTACAAGGACCTTATCTGCTTTGCTATTATGCACAGCTTAATATCGGATACTAATTGTTAACTCATTTGAAAGCCGTATGTAGTTAGTGACTGTCGTCATACCAGAAAATTCCCGTAGCTTTTACTGGCGTCGTATCAGGAGAGCCATGGGCTTGTTCCCTGACCTTTAACATAAAAAAAAAACATTTTTTTAAAGATTTTCTATCAAACATTTAAGATCAGGAAACGTCCGTGTAATTTTCGCAACAACCTTTCCATGATTACCTTACAATTTGATAGTAGAGTTATCGCAGCGACTCGCCCGGATTGGTACCACTGCCTTACCTATTCCTGCCGCCATAACGTCGGCGCTTGCCGTTGACGTGTTCCGGATAGGAGGATAAGATAGGAGCAATTTACAAACTGCGCGCGATGTGAGCGAATCTGAACACAGCGGAAGCTGACTTTTTGTCGACATTTCTGGGTTGAGCACGAACTTTGACCACATAGTATTTTTAATATAACACTCACATAGTATTTTTAAATATATTTTTTTATGTTTTCTGGCTGCAAACAAGCTGAGGGTATATCCTGTTGGTAAGAAATCCAAGATGCCATCAAATAATATATCACTGTAGACATGATATTAAAAAGAAGCTGAGATGCACTGATTAAGGTACACTTCAATTCCCGCTTTCCCACCGTTTTAGTGCATTTGCTTCTGTGTAGAAAAGACCAACTGCCCCTCTGCCTGGCAGCTTGTAAGAGGCGAGTATAGGTTTAAATGGGTCATTACCAACCAGACGTCCGGTGGTATAGTGCAGGGCAGCAACTTGCCCGGTTAGGGATCCACCGCCTTACCTATTCCTGCCGCCATAGTGAGATTGTGAGGAGGATAGGGTAGTCGATAGACTTGCACAATAGACCCAACACTCCAGTCACGGGATAGAGTTGCGCCTACATCATCTATGGTTTTCTGTAGGTCACGTTTGTGTCTTACCATCCGGAGAGCCGTATGCTTGCTTGCTGTTCCATAAGAACAATTTCTTGCTAATCGTCCTACACATGAGGTACAGCTGAGCGGAGTGAAAACAATATATTTATGTATCACATACAGCGAATAAATTGCTATATTACACATATTGTCCTTATCCACTTGAAGCCTAAAATGTTGAGAACCATTAAAAAAAACATTTTTTTTTGTGTAATTTCGATAAACAATATAGCTTGTATTCACTTTTGCAAAACCTTTCACAACATTCTCGATAATTTGTTAGAAAAACATATACATATATAAAACTACGGTCAAATCGAAGTAATCGTCTCAGGATGATTCGCAATTTCACCTATTTTCAAGAAAGAAAGAAAATGATTTATTTGCGGAATATGTGTGTATATGAAATGTAAGTATCTTCACGCTCATATCCCCAAAAAGGTAGGTAGAGGCATAACCAGGGCACCCACCTAAGTCCGACCATGAAATAGGTGGTAAGCCTTTCTTTTTTTATGATATTGGAAGGCAAATAAGCAGAAAGAAAGCGAAAATGAGAGTAAGAAATTCACACCGCCTAGAGACACCAAAGGTGGTAATGGTGCGTTGCCAACCTAAGACCCTGATATTAGGCCTCGAGCAAAAGTAAGTTTACCGGCTTCCTGGTAGAGGCAGATAGTCCATTCAACTCAGTGGACTTAGACCAATATGGGGAGAGGCAAATAGTCTATAGCAGGGGTGGGCAAATTACGGCCCGCGGGCCGGATTCCGCCCTTGAGAGGTTTTGTATTGATTGTATTGTACTTGATTGTAAAATAATAAAAGAATAACTTATGCTATCTTTATACAACGTTTTGTAATCATAATAGTTACTGCTAATTTCAGGTGTCTTAATAAACCGGCCCGCCTCAAGATTCAATATAATTTACTGGCCCGCCACTAGATTTTTCTTAATTTACCGGCCCGCGGTCAAAAGAATTTGCCCACCCCTGGTCAATATCAAATATTGCTTTTTGCTTCTTTACAGTTAATCTTACCAAAAAAACAATATTATTTTTAAAACTATTCTTATTCATAAAAAATATTAACTAAATTAAAACAGTCTATTGTAAAATAATTTTAGTTGTTAGTTCTGTTTCTGTTATTTCTGTAGCTAATTTAACGGAATGGTTTCTCGTCAAAACATTTCTGGGCTCGTAGCCCGACGTAACCCATCCTTCCAGAACATCTGTACTTGGTAACAAAGTCCTAAGTGCATTTCTAACATAAATATATGCTTGTGGAGAGTACTTATATATACTTAAAGCAATGTTTTTTAAATCGTCTGTATGCCTCGTCGGCATAGCTAAGACTAACCCATTAGTGTCCTCTTTAATTTTGTCCTGTAGCGTTAAAAGTATTCGAGATCTCTTTTTCTGCTTTTGTTTCAGCATATTTTTCTTTATTTCTGTGACTTCATTTAGACGCATCAACAGTCTGTTTTGCCGATTATAAACTTTCATGCTACATTTTAATCTTTCTTTTAAATTAACTGCTTCTGTTTGCAATTTTTGCACTTCATGGAAAAGTTTTAGAACTTTTAAATTATCTTCTTCGATTTTGTTTGTTACCTCATTTGTGGTAACATCACCATTGGTTAAAACTTTATTGTTTTCTAATTCGAATCTTTCATCTAATGCTTCCTCAAGCATTTCATAATCTTCAGATTCATGATCCTCATCATTATCAAATGTTTCATCCTCTATGTATTCCACCTAGAAGTTGTAATTCTATCAGTAACTCAAATATATCAAAGGAAAACTATAACCTAACATTATAAGGTGATTAACACACGGCCTCGAGCACCGGCGCGGTAATCGTCGAAGCAGATCTTAAGTTGCATTGGCCTCTTATAAAGCCTTTTATAAGAGCTCTCTCCTCTCCGAGCTGTTGTCCACGCGGAGAGGCGGTGCATAACACACGGGACACAGAATTACCGCGCGGATCGTCGTAGGTGCAGGTATTTTATATGATACCATAAATGTGTCATTTAGAGTTATGCTTCGTGGAAATAAATGAACACAATATGTTTTTATGTTTTTCTTTATACTACATAAAAGTCGTTGTTGCTACTACTTCTGTGTTCATTTTTGTCAGTGACCTTGATCAAACTGTAACCGCGTTCAATCCATCCGCGCGGATAGGCGCGTAAACAATCTTACCGAGCGGAGAACCGCTACGAATCCGCTTATTCGCTTCCGCCCGACGCGGCGGTGAGCGGTGCCGTGTGATAATCGCCTAAAAGAATATTTATTTAAGCACCCAAAATGCCTAGAGGACTTTTATGGCAGCACCTGTCATTATCGGTTGCAATTGTTCCGGTTCTAAGGGTAGCCAAGTATACTAACAGCATTAAGTTAGTAAGGCATGGTTAATATCTCTGGAGTCTACATGCAACAAATACTTCTTAGATGGAAACCTGTCTTATTATCTACTGTCCAACAAAACCTATTTGTCAGATACGTAAATTCTAAAAATACTGAAAACTGCAGAATCACATATTACATTCAAAGCATTAAACATAATTAAATCTTGCGATTTCAAAACACATCTCCTGAATTGCCAATCTATCGCTAGACAAAATGAGTTTGTTAATTATTTACATTCAAAATATTGTGTTTTTGCACATTATAATAGGTTTCATACAAATCAGGTTTATTTGTGGTTGGTATGGAATTGTGTTTTTGATAACGGATCGAAATGGATATATGTTTCAACAGTAGGTATGGCAAAAGTGTTGTTTTAAAATTCCATAACTAAATTTTATTTTTATTGTTTGCATGTCATACAATACTGACAGCCAGTTTCCAAAATATCAATTAATTTTAATTTAATATTTATCTATTGATTACAGCTGTTCAACATGAGTTTTATTTCTATGACAACTAAAAGAAATTCAATTTTGATTTGCACTGCTCAAGTATTGGGTTTCATAGTGTTTCACTTTAATCAAAGTTTGATTAGCTACTTTGTCAAATTGGCCGATCAATACTTTATTAATATTTTTTTAAAACTATATTGCACGGGAAACAAACTGATGTTAACTAATTCTTGATTTATTTTATTTTTAAGTATATTATAGGTACATTTTTTATTTAAAACATAGTACCTATTTAAAGGAAGCGAAAATGACAGTAAATTGTTTTACGTAGAGTAGCAAATAGAAAAAATTAAGAGGAAAGATTTGACCTCACATGTAAATTCTAATTTTAGTTTTAATAACAACACCTCACTGAGTTATTTCATACTCTGTGGTCCACTCTGTCAATAGTCATTATACGACAAAGATATTGCTTTCACCTTTGTTGAAAATAGACAGCTATATGATGGAAAGAAAACAATATTGATTGACATAAAATGATATTATGTGTGAGGGTAGACCTCAAAAATATTATTAGTTTGGTAATATTCCTTGAACCTGCTTTTCAGAAACTCGAGACATTTTATACAGTTGCTCATTAATTACTTATTGTTACGTGATTACTGCTTTGATTGGCCTTTCAGAAACTGAAAGTGAAAGCGACATGCACAAATGAATCAAACATTTACGATAATATATATATATTATAATATATAAATATATTTCTATAATGTATTATTGAATGTTATGTTTACTATTATTTATATTTAAATGCATTATTTGATTAACTTAACATAAAATGTAATGTTAACAATACTTACTTCTAAAACATGTTTAGGCAGTTTAAGTGATGGGACTGCCTTATCTATTATTACTACTGCATTGTTACTGTCACATTCAAAACAGTCAACTGAAAAATGTAGCACACAAATATATGAATAGTCTGTTGGTGTCCAATTATTCCTTCCAGTCAGATCAGCCCAAATTTGTCTTAGGTTCGGATCTTCTGGAAATCTAAAACATCAAAATATTTACAAATAAACTAAGTCAGAGAACTATAGATGTGAAAATCATTTATTAGTGAATAATATGTGTATTGAGATGTCTATATGAAATACTAATTTATACAAATATATTCGACCACATTGTAGTGTGCAAATATTTAATAGGCTTCAGCATTGTTAAAACTGATTAATTAAAAAAGTACATCATAATCAAGTTTTACCATATCTACTACAAACTACCTGTTATCTTTAATAATGTAATCCTTAACCTTAAATAATATTCGCAACGATATTATACAATATACGATAATAATATTCGAAATAGCAACCTTTCTGTTTGTTGAGAGCCCTAGAAGTATGACATAAAAATCACCCATCTATGTAACAATCTCCTTGAAATGTTTTGTATTTTACTTAAGTTGCTGTAGCAAACTGAATATTTCTCACTCAAACTTGCATAAAGTGTGGAAAAATCAACAAGGACAGGACAGAATCATTTATTACATTTCTAAAACACAACTTCAGTTTTCTAAGATATTTCAGAAATCCATAACTTAGTTTTGTATACAAAAAGTACTGGCGAGTAAAGTTTTTGTGTATGGTATATATATAACCTAAAATAAAAGAACTAAGTATAACAAACAAACATTATTTCATTTTGTTATACTTATTGAAAGTTTAGTATTCACAGAATAGACCATCTGCCTTCTTGCTAGGCAGCTCATAAAAGGTGAGTATAGGCTTCCCGTCACTAACATTGTGACATGTGACTAGATGGCAGAGTTTTGTAGCATCTCGCCCGGATTGGTACCACAGCCTTAACTATTCCTGCCACTTGCTGTGGAAGTGTTTCGGCACGGAGGATTACGTAGCCAGTAAACATACTTTTGCTCAGCCTCAGGTAGTCAATGCATCATTACCACCTTTGGTGTCTTTAGGTGACGTAAATTTCTTACCATCGGGAAATGTGTCTGCATGTTTAAGTTCCATTATCATAAAAAGACTTGACTAAAACTTAAAAATTAATTTAAAAACAGTTTTTTTGTACATAAATATACATTTTTTCAATAAATAGGGAATACCAATTCTGTTTTCATTTTGTTAACAATAGTACATCACATAGAAAACCTAGACCAGATTATTTTTTATATTAGCTTATTTTATTTACAATTGCCTAAACTCAATTATATGTTGTTCCTAAATAAAATCTTAGAAATATCATCATTAAAATTACATGCACCAATATATTGAGGTACCAGCCAGATTAGCACCACAGATGTTCCATGTGGTACAAAATGGTTGACAAAGATGAAAGGGTAAGCTTTCAAATACATACCTAAAGAATGAATCAGAATTCAAAGTTTTTGACTCCTCACAGCCCAACACTGCACAAGTTTTAGTTATCTCAGTATCTGCATCATTTTGCTTGAGTTCTGGTGCAACCATTGCTAAAAAATGACATTTTATCAATATCATTACTTTAGATTCAATATAATATTTATATTAAAATATTATATTATTCAATATAATATTTTTTGATATAATCAAAACAGCCCATGCTAATAACAGTTTTATAGATATTATTTTGATGGTTTTACAATCCTGAGACACAACACAATGAGAACCCAATTTTTATTTATTTTTTAATTAGTAACTAGTAAAAGTATATAAGACATGCATATTAGAGAAAGTCCCAAATATGTACATAGTAAAAACAACTATTACATATCTTTTAGATTAAAAAATGCATGCATTCTTGTCTGCATAAATATTGCTGACAGATTTAGGGGCTCACTTTCGAAAAATCCTTTTTTAGTGAAAATCTTGGTCACTAGAAATATCTGTATGATAAAATTGCCTCTGTGGTCTGGCAGTCCGGTGTCGGACTTGACTTCTAGAGGTTCAAGGTTTAATCCCCGTGTCGGGCAACAATAACTAGAAAATGCTGATTTTCAATTTTCTAATATAAATAATGTTGCCCAGGATTGGATTTGTGTCCGGTTGCCGATTGGCTTGCCACTTGTCACATTGTGGGACTTAGTGTCTTCGGCTAGTTGTGCCTCTGCAAACTTCTTCAGGGATATGGGGGTGAAGTTACTTCACTTTTACGATAAAATATTTCGTAATTCGTTCAGTAGTTTGGCCTGTATGTACCTCCTATATTAACGTGATATTTTTGAATACGGAAATAAATATTTACCAATCGGTGTTGTTCTGGGTTTCATTTCTTCATTTTCTTTCATTTTACGTCCTTGGCTAAAATTCATTTCATATGCTTGTTAGTACAAATTCACTAAATTAATGTTTTTTTGGATCAATTTTTAACCCCTTATTAAAGTATTCATTATGTTACCTAAAACGAATATCAAAGGCTCGAAATCTTTAAAGGAATTTGTTAATATGGTCACAGTTTCTTCTTCACAAATTCGCCTTTTACAAGATACTAATAAACAGGTTAGGATGCTCAATGAAAAAATTAGGATATTTCGTTACATCCAGAATTATGCTGAAAAAATTACGATAAATCACAAAGAGCAAAAATGTTTTTTTTTAATGAAACGAATTTATGAATCGAACTAAGTAATAAACAAACTACAACTCAATAATCAATTTACAAATTTCAACGATAATTTAATAATTCCCTCTAGCTTGGCTTGCTATTTGCTTGCTATCACAAATTACTTAGTAATGCTACGCATCAGATGACAATCTCCCTGTAAATTATTTTGACGTTCCCAACCACAATAGTAGAATTTGACAGATAGGTAGGACAGATAATAACATTATGATTCACGTTACAATACATCACAGAATGACATAACGATATTATTTATGCAATGTTGCTTTGAATGCAGGGATTTTGTGCAGGGAGTTAGTTCTTTAGGATAAAAATGGTGAGACTATTTGTCAT
>NJDD01000013.1:67085-96201 GCA_002245505.1 Calephelis nemesis
ACATGTAACTAAAGACTATAAGAATTAATTTATACGGAAGACGTGGCAGCATGGCCTAAAGGTATTAGCCGGCCCCAGTAATGTGCAAATTAACTTAAAAAAAAGAATAACTAAGGGAAGGGTGGGAAGGGAAATAGCTGTCAGAACTACGATGTCAAAATCTAACATTGTACCATAGACACACCGTCGAAGGATTTATTCCACAGATTGACACCCGGGCTTGCTATGCTCATGCTAGGCTAGTTGCTTCGGCTAGTTGCCAGGGTTGCCTGGTTCACGGTTGCCTGTTGCTTTGCAGTTTGCAGCGTACGAGATTTATAGTATTTGTAACTAAGTAGTCTGTGGTTTGCAGAACGAAGAATATTATTTATATGTTTGCAGTTTCAAGTTTTGATGCTACCTCGCAAAAAAAAAAAACACAAGATTTGTTTTCAAACTCCCTAGTTTTTAAGGTTGTAGGTAATTAAAAAAAACACTGGAATTCCATTACAAGTAACGCAGTACATTAAAATAAATGTAATTTATAAAATTACGTATAAAAATTAAAAACAAACATGTGCTATGTTTACTTAATCTCGCTAAAAATTAAAAGTATTTCTTCTTATTACAGTTTGGGCATAACTTGAAAAGAGCACGCACGGGAGATTTTGTCGCTGTTGCCTGTTACATAGATCAATAAATAAATAAATATCCCTGGACAAGTCACACAAATTGAACCTAACCCCAAAGTAAGCAAATTATATGCTTGTGTTATGTGTTAGTCAACGATACTGATACATAGAAATACTTAAATAGATACCAGAATAAATTTAATAAACACCCAGACCCGGAAATGCAGACATCTAAATGTTCATCACACAAACGCCTGCCCCCGTCGGGAGTCGAACCCGAGCCTCGCAGTTGGTTGATGTCGTTAGGCGTGTACCCTAGCCACTCGACCAACGAGGCAGTCAATGGCTCCGGCCACATATTTGTCTCTTACTAAGGTACCGTTCATGAAAGAGACAAACATATCTAATGTTGAGGCAACAGAAATTACCGTTGCGTTTCTTACGTCGTTACGGCGCGGCAATCCTTATGTCGCCTTGTTAATACTTAATAGTTACAACATTGAGCAACATTGAGGTTGTCCATCTTCAAAATAAAAAAAATGTTTTAGTTTAACGAAAATGGCTAAATTTGCTATAGAACATTGTTACGTATCCCTATACATTGTTATTTCTATGCATGAGATTGACTTCTGTATTTTGTGCCATTATCTAATATTGTCATTTTGTGCGCGCGTCTCAACCAAATTGAATTTGTATTAGGTTGTAATTACGATTAAATAAGTGTGTGGTGCCATCCCCAACCTAAAAATTACAAGCTTTTGATAATTGAAACTATCTTATGTGTCGTTTCCTGTTGGTTTAATTAATATTCAAAGCATAAAATGCATACATATAGTACTTGCAGTATGATAACTGCAATTTTTATTTCTATATACTGTGGTCACTGAGGTTGTCAATGTCAAAAGTTCGATATTTTTTACGACTTGTGTCAGTTGTCATTTGTCAATCTGAAAACAAAAGTCATAGCCTAAAATCGTAATTCCTATTTCGTATTGTGATTAAAATTGACTGCTTCTACAAAATCTTTATTGTTAGGGGCTTTTATGTTGAAAAAATGGTAGACCCGATATTTGATTATCAATTTAGACTTATTTTAATTGGTGACAGTACTGTAGGCAAGAGCTCATTGTTGAAATATTTTACCGATGGTAAATTTGCTGAGGTTTGTATTGTTTTTGTTGTTGTATAACATTTATTAGAATCTGGTAAATAAATTACGCCTTAATTTTTAGCTTTCAGATCCGACTGTGGGCGTTGATTTCTTCGCTCGTATAATCGAAGTGCAAGATGGAACTCGAATTAAGTTGCAATTGTGGGACACGGCTGGCCAGGAAAGATTCAGGTCCATCACAAAATCGTATTATAGGAACTCGGTTGGAGCGCTTTTAGTTTACGATGTCTGTAATCGATCGAGTTTCGAGCATATACCACTTTGGATGATGGAAGCAAAAAGGCATATTGAGCCCCATCGACCAGTCTTCGCTCTAGTAGGATGCAAGGTTGACCTTGTTGGCAATGAAAATAAAAACGGTGCGAGGCGGGAAGTATCATGTGAAGAAGCTCGAATGTTTGCTGAAGAAAATGGTAATGGGTTTTTAATTATTTAATAGTAGTAATTATATTATGAAGTACATCATTATATTAACATATCTAACATTTTAGTTTCACTTACATCAATTGTATTACTTGAATTCTTTGTTTGTAATGTTAAAATGTTTTAATTTGAGAGAAGGGAAAGTAAAATGAGGTTGCATCATTACTTTTTGCTCTGGTTGCATATTTTATTTAAATTTTATTTTGGGTAGGAAGTCAGAAAATTATTGAATGAATACATACATATACATATAAGGTATTAATGTTGAATAAAATATTCTGTTACTGATAGACTACCTCTAATTAAAGCTGCTGAAATTTTTTATGATTTAAATACACTTATTGATTTCTAAATATTTGCTTGAATACTCCAGTTATTTTATCAATAAAATAAAATTAATGTCTAAGTATATGGTTACCTATGAAAAGCCACAATACTCTTGTAAAAAGGACTAAGTACCATTAAGATATTGCACAAAAAATAATTGGCAGTAATAGATTGGTTTTTCTGCCATGTGTGCATGTGTTTACTTTCTTGTATTTTATGTTTGTGTGAACAGATCTTAGATTGTTAAATTTATGGCTTGAATAGTTATACATTTTTGTTGTAGGTCTACATCATGTAGAAACATCAGCAAAAACTGGCCTGAATGTTGAACAGGCTTTCATTCTAGTTGCACAAGAAGTGTACAACCGTATACAAACTGGGGAATACAAAGTGGAAGATGGTTGGGATGGCATTAAGACAGGTTTTAATAGACCCAATGGGATGGACTTCAATCTGCTGGAGGCGGAAACAGTGCAGTCCAACTGCTGCTAAAATTGTACATAACTCATTAGATATAATATGTTTGTGTAAGTATAGAGGGCTCTTCAACCTGACATTCTGTATATTGAAAATTTTTTAGTGTTGTTGAAAATAGTTTTGGACTAAAAAAAATAAACTACTGATTAGAACTTTTTGTGATATTTAAATTGAGCCAAAAAACCAATTGAGTTAGGTTTATACTTATTCAACTTTATCTTAAAATTAATTAAAAGCAAAGAAATTTTAGCTTAATTTTTCTTGGTTCATTATTTATTACAGCTTTAACGTTTTTTTGCAAAATCATATTTTTTATTATAATAATTGAACACTATTGTCAGCACAGAATACTAATAAAGTTAAAACCAATTACTAAGGATTGTATTACATGAATATGTCTTTATTTTGTTATAATTGTACCCATACATATAGATAAATCTTAATAATAATAGGAATCACACACACATGGTCGCTCTGTATATTCAAAAGCATTGTAAGTGGGGTAAACTGTTACTTCCTTTTTAGATTCATAATAATTTAACAGACACATATAACACATTACATTCGATTATTTGTAAATTAATAGTAAGGATTGTCAGAGAGATGAGTCATGGATGTGCCCTTATAATGCAGAATTGAGGTTGAATAGTCTGTAATCTAATTAACTGTAGATATTGTTATGAAGCTGTAGATGCATTGCATCTTAAGGATATTTATATAAGGAGATAGGTTTTATGCTTTTTAATGTAAAACATGTTGAACAAAATGTCTTAACTAGTGTAACCACAAGCTCATGTCGATTTTTTTAACCTATTTCGTTATATAAGCACCTAAAGTCATATATTTATTATAAAATTCAGTTAAGTTAATATTAATATTAGAGATAATTAAAAATGTTTTTAATGTTAATGGCAGTGTAAGTAAAGGGTGACCGATATTATTAATGTTGAAGAATTCCCATCAAGTTTCACCAAGGATCACTTCAACCTGTATAGATGTGTTGTGTTTGCACCTCTTATTTGATTAGCTTGCACATATTCCACAAGGCTATAGTCTCTAGAAACTGCATGATGGTCTTGGGACTTAATAATTGTCATAGAAAACAGCTAATTCAGGCAAAACTGTTTTCTTGAGGCTAAATAATTAACATCCAACCAACTATATACAATTACAACATTACATAATGCAACTAGGTATACACAATTATCACACTATACATATTTTCCAATGACTGCACAAAATAATGTGACAAATAAAATGCAAAACTTCTAAATTTGCTTTGTTAAATCAGCCAGACATTTTAAAAAATGATTGTGAGTCTATCTATGACTTTTTTAATGGCATTGCTTTACACAAAACATAGATATTTCATATTATATTGGATATTTTATTTTATATTATAATGGTGAAATCAGACTACACAAGATAGTTGTGAAAAGCCATACAAAAAGAAGAAGAAGAATGACATTATATATTTTATCCATAGACTACTTTTTATAAATATGTATAGTATACTCTAATGGCCCTTTGTTATAGTATTTCAATACATCATACTAGTTTTAGTTTTACTTTCAAATTAGATTATTATTAGAATATATTATAACAGTAAAATTGCATGTGGCTAACAGCAGCATAATTTTGAATTTGACTAGCCATTGTAAAATTATTTATATATATCATAATACTGTTTCTATAAGTGCCAAGAATATCTGTCCACTATATATTTTGTCAATTCATTTCTTTTTAAAGTGCAATCATATAAATATTTGTGTGTCTTCAATACACATGGATACAAATATGTTTTTATGTTTTAGGAATTTGCTATCTATAGTCAAAATAACTGTGCAAAAAATACAAAACTAGGAAGGAAAAGCTATACCGAAATAATTGAATACTGATTTTGATAATTAGATATTTTGTCAACGTAAATGCTATTTTGTATCACCTGTACACAATTCCAAAGAATGTTTTATCAATATCACAAGATTTTCTTATATTATTTTAATACTAACAATGAACTATTTAGTTACAATTTTTTGTACCTGCAATAACATTAATATTAATTGATAGTGTTTATAATAAGTATAATTAGTAGAATTACTAAGGTGTAGGGTAAAACCAAAGTACTTTACATACCTGTTTCACCCTTATATGCGTAATGAACTAAAGCTGTGCGACTAAAGCACTTAAAAGTCATGTTCTGAAAATTTACTTCTTTTAGTTAACAGAAAGGGGCGCTGTTCAAAGTTTTCATACAAATATTTTACGGAGATACTAGCGAGTATAGCGCCATAAATTCATGGTAAGGCGATTGTGGATAACAACTAATAAACCGCTAAGTGCAATTCTTGTTTCTGTAATTTTAAAACAACGGTTGACGAAAAGTCGACAGGCATAATTAAAAATATGTCAGTTATCATATTGTTCATTTAAATAGATTACGCCTGAAGTAGGATACCAAAATTAAGAAATTATAATGTCAGACCTGTAAGGTTACTTTTGAATCTCGATTAATGCAATATTGGAAATTAGAATCGAATATGTCATTTTAGTTACTCTTGAGCATAATACTAGCGAATTATTAAAGTTTAGTTAGTAATAAACAATAAAACATTTTAACGGATTCATTTAATTTTGTCAGAACTAAACGTTATTAATCTGCTAGTACTATGTTAAAGAATACCTAAAATAACATAATATACTCTTGAATTTCGATTTCATTGTTCTGGTTTTCAATTTGCGATTGATCGGATTTTAGGTAACTACTTTTCAGACACAGTAGAATATAATTTCTAATATTGCATGAATCTAGATTCAAGAGTAACTCTGCATATCACTCTATTTTAACTGACGGATTAAGGACGTATGGATGGCACAATAATTTTGATGACCTTGTCCTTCATTTATTTCCCACGCCTTGGTTGTTAGCACGGCCATGCTATCACGTCCGTGCCTGAAGATAACGAAAAGGCTAAAGATACCTGCCTTTTGTTGTCACAGTATCATGGTGACACTAGTAAAAGTTGTCACAATATGTTGGGAGACACTAGTAAAAACTTTTGCGATTAGTCCCTTCTCCACTCTCCTTCTGAAGCTGAACTTAAACAGGAAGAATGCATCTGTAGTAATTTCGACAGACACAGCTCACATTTAGGCACGAAGGAAGTAGAGTTTGTCAAACTAGGGTACATTTGTAAGGCACTTTAAACGAGTCTTTTTCTGTTACATTTTTTATAGAGAGTCATCAGATACAGTCAGTGTATTTTTGTTAAAAGTTTGCTTTACCTAATATCTGGATTTAGACTTGGGTTTAAAGAAAATTCACCCACCTCTACTGATATGTTACAATCAGTTACACTGTCTTATGGATGGCAAATCGAAAGAATAAAGAACCCCTGTGATAAAGGAACTTATTGACTTTGTAGAACTGTAAAATAATTGCCGTCCAATATTGGCAAAAAGATAAGGTATCCTAATTTGTCACGAAGCTATGGTAAGTAGGTCAAGTAGAAAACTACGCATATGTTTAAGAAGAAGGTTAAAGATAAGGACACGAATTGTAAACGTGTGTCAGTGACATTTTTATTTATTTATGTTAAAACACGATTTAATGAAATTGAAGTACACTGTAGTGCTGTTATTATATGCTTATAAACGTTTTGTTTAACATTTTGTGTATTTTTATTTCTCTAATAACACAAGAACTAAAAACAAGTTACCTACTACATACCTATATCTGGAAGACAACGTGCTTCGTCATGGTAAGTCATACAAGTCGCTTTGTGGCATTGGATACCAAACTTGATGCCTTCCAAACCATA
Organism: Calephelis nemesis; assembly: GCA_002245505.1. Lineage (NCBI taxonomy): Eukaryota > Metazoa > Arthropoda > Insecta > Lepidoptera > Riodinidae > Calephelis > Calephelis nemesis. The sequence goes on from NJDD01000013.1 coordinate 73,916, forward strand.
ATACCGCAATGGCGAGCACTAACATTATGACGACGGTATAATGCTAGTTCAAGTCGTTGCATGATTGCCAACTAGTCTGACCGACAGCACCACTTGTAGAGCAGCTAACAGTTTAAATTATCTTCACGCCCAAATCCCCGCAGTCGTAGGCAGAGGCACAATCAAGGCACCCACGACTAGCCGAAAGCACTAAGTCCCACAATGTGATAGGTGGCAAGTCTATCGCCATCCGGTCACATAACCAATCCCTGGGAGCGGGAACCGTTATTTTTTTTAAATAGGTATTTGAAAATAGACATTTTGGTTAACAAATTAAGATATTGCATTATTCGTGGAGGGGGGCGGGGGTAATTGGGTATTCACATCCCAATACGATAAAAATATACGTATGGAAAAGTTTCACTGTCTTGCCCTCTGGGAGATTAAATATAAGCTCGGTTGCCACATCATAGACGTATGTGGATAAACGCCGATTAGTTCCCGTACCCCTTTTTCCCTACACTGTCACACCTTTTAAACTAAGCGCTCTAACCGTCACCAATCATCATAGTCCACTGACCTAAAAGCAAATCCTACCCATCTCAAAAGGATGAGATGGGTGTCGTCCCCTGTACCGCAGGCACGTTTTTGATTGTAATTAAGAGTTCCCATTCCATGCACTGAACATGGATTAGGTACCTGCATTAATCAACTCAGGGTCTTGCATTGATCAATACGGTACTGTATTCATCAACCAGTTGCTTTCTTAAAAAAAATAAGTCAGTATCTTCACGCCAATATCTCCAAAAAGCTAGGCAGAGGCACAAACGGGCACCCACGACTAACCGAAGACAGTAAGTCCCACAATGTGACAGGTGGCAAACCTATCGTCAACCGGGCACATATCCAATCCCGGACAACGTAATTTTATTAGAAAATTGAAAATATATATTTTCTAATTCTTCAACCCTTTTCGTTCCTCAACCCTTAGCATGACGGGTGAAAGACCGTTGCATTCCTGAACCCGTTGTATTCCTTATTCCATTGATCCTTAACCCGTTTCACTGTTACTCCTTATCCCGTTGCATTTTTTTAACCCATTTCATTCGTTAACCCGTAACATTCGCTAACCAATTAATTCGCTAACCCATTACATTCGCTAACCCATTACATTCGCTAACCCATTACATTCGCTAACCTATTACATTCGCTAACCCATTACATTCGCTAACCCATTACATTCGCTAACCTATTACATTCGCTAGCCAACGGGTTAATGCTGTAACGCTAATGTAACGACATTTGCTAAGCCGTTACATTTGTTAACCCGTTACATTCGCTAAACCGTTACATTTGTTAACCTGTTACTTGTGTTAACTCGTAAGTATTCCATAACTCTTGCAATCCGTCACCCGCTTTATTCCATAACTCGTTGTATTCTGTAACTCGCTACAATCCATAACTCGTAATTCTTAACCTCGCTGTAATTTTTTGTATTGTATTTATTTAAAATTAGAATTAGAAAATTGTTTAATACACGTAGACTATGCAAAAGGCACTTGTGAGTTCTGACGCGTCTATAAATTTCTTAAATCTACCACCGGCTCGGAACGAGGCCACACACTAAGAAGATCCAGCAAGAAACTCAGCGGGCTTGTCTTTTTTCCTTATTTGAAATGAGGAAATGTGAACATGAAATATGAACATAATTTTTAACGTACCTAATAATACAGATTAGCATGAGGAGCAATTAATAGCAAGCACTCTTATCCTGGTACCTAAATGGTTAGCAATGGTATAATAACTTTTTTTCATATAATTGCAAATTGCTTTTTTATTTACTAATTGTATGATCTTTGTAATTTAGTATAATCGGGAAGTTTATTGTACAATCATATGTATTGAAAGATGATGAAAGAATTGCTTGTGGTGGCGAAACACATGCACAGCAAGCTTATTTTTATTCCTTATAATGACACAAGGTATATCACAATTACTTTTAAATGCACTTATATTCTAGTAAACGTACATAATATATTAAATTAAATATTTAAAGATACACTGAGTTGTTAAAGTTAAAATTTTGAATATTCTGAATATTTCTCTCAGAGAAACTCTTGGGCCTATGTTATTAATTGCCCTTTTGGCAAGAACTCAGAATTCCCTTAGAGAAGAACACTATTTGACATGATGCTGTGAAAATTACTAACATAAACAATTCTAGCGGTTTCAACATGGGTTAGTTTCCGTAACCCGATGCATTCTATAACCCGTTGCGTTCCTTAACTCGTTGCATTCCGTAGCCCGTTGCATTTAATAGCCCGTTGCATTACATAACCATTTGCATTTCATAACCCTTTGCATTCCTTAACCCTTTGCATTCCATAACCCGTTGCATTCTATAACTCGTTGCATTCCATAACCCGTTGCATTCCGTACCTGTTGCATTTAATAACCCGTTGCATTCCGTAACCCGTTACATTCTTTGAACTATTCTATTCTTACTTACCTTGACTCATTGCTTGACTTAAATTTGTATTTTATTATACAGCAGGTATAGAAAGGTAAGCAAGGATTTTCTGGTGGTAAGCATAATACACTTTAACTTGGACTGTGGTAAATACATTTATAGTAAGTTGTACTAAATATGTTAATGGTGCGTAAACAACCTAAGGACAAGCTTTTTAGTCTCCTTTGTATGTAAATAGGCATACTAGATTTTCTTTCGTTCAAACCAGAACACGACAACGGTGTGTATGGACGATAAGATGATAGGAAGAAATGAAGAATTAGGAATTTAGGTACCTCCAACAACTTGATATTTCAATTTTCTATTTGCCTGTACGCTAGGCCCCCTCGATACAGGGATAAAGGCGTAATTAGACCGACCAACGGCGATATTCGACGGGGATAGGCATTTGTGTGAGGAAGTTAGATGTCTATATTTCCGGCTCTGGATGTTCATTACAATTTCAATGATATTTATTTTAGTATTTCTATGTAATAGCTAGTAAAACTATAGCCAGACAAGCACATTTAACACAAGATGTTATTTGTAATAATAATAATAATAATAACAAATATAAATATACTCACGTCTTCACGCCAAGTCCGTTATCGGATCAGCAGAGAGTATCAAGTGCCAAATGTAGCGATCCTTGCAGTCTTGCCTGGCTTTCCCGAGCGATTGGATAATGCCCATCCCTCGACCTTCACATTGTATATCTGCTTTTGCTAATTTGCCATAGAGCACTAATTGACTTACTTTGAGATTTGATCAAGTAGTTTAATTTGTCCAAAGGGATGTTTATTAATTACAATTTAGTAAAAGTAGGTAATAGATTTTTAATCGACATTAATCGAATGCAATAATTTCAATTTTAATAATAACTTTTCGCCTTATTTCACGACAATCGATTCGATCGAATCGATATACGATTTATCAAGTTCACATTTTCTTGATAAAAATATAAAGGTCTCGTATTTAAAAATAGCATTGTTTTTTTAATACAACGAGATAATTATTTGATTTCGTGTCAAGTCGCTACTTAAATTTAACTGAACTCTTGTCTATGTCAAAAAGGTTAAATATGCGCATATTTTAATTGCAAGCAATGTAAATGTGTGACGTGTGTACGTACTACGTACGTTCTAGTCACCACACTTGTCAGCTAGAAAGATAATATTCAAAATAAAATTTGTTCCAAAGAACAAAAACACATAGTACAGTAGGTACGTAGCCACTGTATAGATTTTGTTCGTTAATCAATGTTCATAAGTTGGTATCAAGTTGGTATCTTCGCCGTAATATTAAAAAAAATACTGAATTATGCACTATAACATCAGTGCGTTAATTTATATATTATTTATGTGCCATTATATAACAATTACGACTACTTGCAGTGGATGACTTTTGCATGTAATCTGCCGCTATATACCTACCTAAGCTTGATTATGTAGATTACTTGAAAATGACCTCACTTGTTAAGCGATAAAGATATTTGTTTACTTAATTATAAAATTATTTTGTTAAATTGCCACAGGTTGCCGGATATATGATTTGTACAAAACAGCTGTTGGTTCCAGACTGGTAGATTATCCTCAAGGCAAACTAGTAACGTGCCTAGGTGCTTGGGCGTGATAGAAAAACATAAGTCACTGATCCAGCATTAAATAACTTAAAACTCAAGAGATTGGCAATAGATTGAGGAACATCGGAAGTGACTACATATTATTACACTACGTGGATGCTTAGACGTGTGCCGTTATCAGTAGGGTTATATTACAATTGACTCTCGAATTTATGCGAATTGGATATATAAATCGTATACGTAATTTATGTACTTTCGTACAGTACTAGCGGATTATTAACATTTAGTTACAAATAAATTCAACGCATGTCGCATTTAATTAAAAATTAAATAATTTACAGTTTACTGTTAACTAAATATTAAAAACTCACCAGTATTGTATCCAAGAGTACCTAAAACGTCGTACTCGATTCTAATTCCCAAAATTGCATTAGCTAGCTTCAAGAGTATCCAACCGCTGTACTCAAGACCCTGACATGACTTTTTGAATCGACTACAGACTAATTTTTCAAAAAAATTCGACCCACTCGGATTGGGACCGCCGCCTTACTGAACTTTCGGAGGGTAAGGAAGCTGGTAAACTTACTTTTGCTTGAGGCCTAAAACATCGAGGCATCTGATTACGAACGTATCGTTGCCATCTTTGGTGTCTCTAGGCGGCATGAATTTTTTACCATCAGGAAATCCGTCAGATTGTTCGCCTTCCAATATCATAACAAAAGTTAAACTTTATGTTGCAAAGAGAATACAATACTAGGTACGTAAAATGTTACTTTAATCAGGTTACATGATGCAAATTTTGACTTGACTAATTCGAAGTGCTAACGCTTATGCTAAAAACTAGAAAAAAAAAGAAATTTTGGCGCCATTGACAGAAATGACGATAGCAGTTTTTTACGAAATTATTGAATTTCGTGTTTATGTTGAGTGATACTAGTCAATTTTGGTGGCATTTTGAATGATTTTGTTCAGTGATAGAGCACAAATGAAATAATCACGAACAAATTAGCGTATCGTGTATTTCCTCGTTGCCGCCAAATCTTACTGTGTGAGCTTGAGCAATGAGGCCACTTCTTCTTGACTAATGGCAAAATGCTAACGCGAAAGCCAAAATTTAAAGAAAAAGAAGGGTTTTGGCGCCATCGTGAATGAAGATGGTTGTAATTTTTTCACAATTATTGTATTTCGTGTTTATATTGAGTGAAATTGATTAATTTAGGTGGGAATTAGATTAATTTTGTTCAGTGAAAGTGCACAAATGAAGTAATCATGAAGAAATTAGTGTATCCTGTATTTCCTCGCTGCCGCCAAATCTCAATAGACGAGCTTGTGCAAAGTGACCACCGCTTTACTCAAGACTATGACGTGACTTTGTAAATAGTTACTAATGACTGAAATAAAGACTTATTAATACCGAAAACATGGCAGATTGGCCTAAAAGTCGCCGTAGCCGATCCCAGAAAGGGACAAGTTAACTACTAACTAACTAAAAATTAAGGAGTTTTGCAGTGGATGGACATTATGGAACACCAACAAACTTAATTGCAATGTGCACTCCATTTTAAACTTTATTACAAGTGAAATAAGATATAATTTAAATGTAAATTTTAAATTTGTTTCAACCGGTCACAAATACCAACCAACCATTTTTGTGTCGTTCGATTGACTATCTTTTATGAAACAACTGACAACTACCCACTGTTAAAATATAAATTTTTCCATGTTTGTTGTGGAGAAACATGTTGTTGAGAATTTATTTTAAAAGTTTTAATTTTTTAATCTACGTTTTCAAATTAGTGTTCAGTTATTAATTATACTGTTTTTAGATGCTCAGCAAATCATTGGACATTTTAACGCCATTAACTTAGTGTATTTTTAGTGTTATTGTGTTTAGACCTTGTGTGCAATAATTTATGTGTGTATATTAAAATAGCATAGCATAGCCACTTTGCAAAACAACATCTGTTGAAATATTCAAAACATTGTTCGTTTTAAAGATGAAGTATGTAAAGGTGTCTTTATTACATTTACCGGGGGGCACTCTGTACACAACTACCAAAATTAATGAAACTTTGCCTCAGAATTACAGTACTATGTTATGTTACTCATCGTTCAAACCTGATCCTACAAATTTGTGGATCGTCGATAAACGATAAAAGTTGTAAGGTTTACGTCGTAAAATTTAGGTTTGTGTGTATCGTAAGGTACTTGGTAGTTGGTGCAGTAGTACTTGTAAAATTTACTATGTTAAAATTTTGTAATCATGACAGATAACATTCTGCAGAAAATAGTAAAATTCTGGTGTTAATTAATATATATGTAATCAAAAAATCAACTTTTATTTATTATCTTTATTAAGTCATGCATGAACCAGTAAATCTAGTCGCAATATTTAGAAATTGGAAATTTAATAATACTTAGCTGTGGGGCTATTTTTATCGAAAAAAGCACATCACTAACGTTGGTCGTAAATAATTATCGACTTGTCGCATCACTATCCAATGTCAATTATGACAGCTTGTCAGTGGGGCCAACATTGTACAGTTTGTGGTTACGCCTTTATCTGAGGGTTACGCTCATAGAAATAGGAATATATAAAGAAGTGCAACAATGTTCTATAGCAAATTTAGTTATATAAATACCGTTGGAATCGACATATAACTTAACAACATCTCTTTGTCTCTTTTAACAAATGTTGATATTATGTATGCCGAAAGAGATAACGACATTTTTGTCTATGCTCATTTTGGCGTCGATATAAAGTGACGTCATGACAGTTCTTATGTTTGCCAAGAATCCATATTTAGTGTCCAATTTTTATAGTGATGTACTATTACAATTGTCGATATTTTATTTAACGTTCCCAAAAAAGAATGTTTGGACAAGATACGAATGTATATCATTGCCACTGAAGTTATCAATCATAGTCTAGCTCAGGGCTTCCCAAACTGTGCGTCGCGACGCCCTGGGGCGTCGTGGCACTGTCCCAGGGGCGTCACGTGTCAATGCGACCGATTCGAGTGAATTATGCGAATCTAGGAACTAGTTACTAGACTTATCCTTATTATCACTGGTAACTATATATATTGATAATTTGGTCCACTAGGTGCGGGCTTGGTTAAGAGGAGTCATAGCATAGCGCTTGTACTACACAAATGGTTGATCCGGAGGAGCCCCCCCCCACTCCTCTGACACGTCGGTAAAAAGTAGCACAACCAAAGGGCGTCATAGTCGAGATAAGTTTGGGAAGCCCTGGTCTAGCTTAATAAGAATTCTTTCAAGTGCTCACTTAAAAGTAAAGAAAGTGGTTTTAATGTAATTTGATGTTTTTTTTTGTAATGATAATCAATCTTGTAATAAATATAAAGACTTAACTTATATAAAGAATAAACATATTTGCACGCCACAATGTAAAAAAAAACGTACTCGCGAAAAGTAAACAAATATTCTTTCTTTCGTTTAATTACATTTCCCTTTTTAGGTATAAGCCAATTGAGTAGCACAAAGTAAGTAAGGTGATAGTTGCGATTTTTTTCGGTAAGTAAATAGTAATTCTTATCTATTTGCCTAAACTTAACTATCAATCGTCACTAATAGATCATGTATCGATATCGGTACTTTACTCTTTCTGGACAGCCTTATACTGTCAAAATGGCAGCCATATTTAGTAGCCGACGGCAGGCTTTTTTGGTAACTATTTCATGTCCATATACTTAGAGGTCAATGGTTACGCTACAATATTGTGTGGTTGGTGTTATTTGCCGTTTATTTCAGGGGGGTTAGAATGTGCACTTTCGTCTCGGCGCGATCGCGTCGTTTCGCTTGGACGATGCGTTTCGTTTCAAAACGTTATCGTTTTTTATAAAGCTAGAACAATCATAACTTGAAGCGATATCGTGTAAACGAAGGGTAATGACCGAATTTGTATGGAAAAACAAAATTTTGTCTATGACGACACGACTTAAAACACGTCAATATCAAATTTTTATTTGTCAATTGTCAGACGTCTAACGTCTATCGCCGACGTCACGTTTTGTTTGGCACGAACGTTCTACGCTTTTTGAGTTTGACATTTATAAGCGGCCCGAAACGAACGTTCGTTTCAAGACGACGGTGGTTCATTCTAACCCCCCAGAGTTGAACGAAATAAAGGTATGGCCGTCTCTTAAAACGTAGTGATTATTTACTTAAAACGTAGTGATTAAATACTCTTTGTAGTTTTGGCGCCATAGTGAATGAAGATGGACGTAGTTTTTTCACAATTTTTGAATTTAGTGTAAATTATGAGAAAAATTGGTTAATTTAGGTGGAAATTAGTTTAGTTTTGTCCAGTGAACGTGCACAAATGAAATAAGCATGAAGAAATTAGTGTATCGTGAATTTCCTCGCTGCCGCCAAATCTCCCAAAGTAAGTTTGTGTATAGTCATTCAAGACCCTGACGTCACTTTGTAAATAGTGACATGACTGTATAAGAATTAATTGATACGGACATACGTGACTAATGATTGTATAAGAATTAATTAAAACGGAAGACGTGGCAGCATGGCCTAAAGGTCTTAGCCGGCCTCAGAAAGGGGCAAACCAACTTAAAAAAAATTTAAAAAAAAGTGAAATGTCAAAATTAAAAACTCAAAACATTGAGAGATTAAAAACGTCAGATAAAAATATTATATTATTAGTTTTTAGCTAGATAATTCCTATTTTTAAGTTTATTTATCAAATCTTAAAACGCAACTCATTACCAATTGTTTTGTGTAACACTTATAATGTCTTCTAGCCGCTCTAAATCATCAATTCTTGATAAACCTCTAAGCAAAGGGAAAGGGGAAGTATCCTTAGCTCTCTATGCCCTCCTATTTTCTGAAATTGTTCAATATTGTCAGAATCGTTCACATTCCATTAATGAATTACAAAATAAGTAAGTAAATTTGTTTTTATTATTATTGCTAAGTAATCTTTATTTAACATTTCTGATACCCTACTTCAATTATTATAATTCACTTTTTAACTTGGCATTCGTTATTCATTTATGTTCATATTCTGGTATTTAATTTGAATTTTCAGAACATCCTTAAATTTTCATGTCATTAATGTACCCTTTATAACATGAGTCATGGCAGTAAGAAAAGGTAAGGCGGTGGATCCCTACCCGGACAAGTTACTGCACAGCACTCTATCTTCTATATGTTTTTTACAGGCAGACTCTCACACTTAACTGTAATCCTAAGCCATTGTATGTCAACAACATGGCTATTCTAGCTCATCTCTCTCTAGAAAGTCAATAGTACCTGCAAGTCACCTGTGGTTTCCCACATGGCCCCTGGCCCCCTGAGCAGATGAGCCCGTTTAGCCACAGCTTTGTATCTAAGTAGTATACAATGTGGTGTTTCTTATTCTACCATGCATGTTCTGCATAGAAGACTACATGTACATATTCCTATTTATACTACCAGTCTTCTGGAGATGACTGTTCAATGAGCAGTGACCTGCTAAAATATCTGTCATTTTCTTTAGATCTTCTCTGCTTAGTTTCATTGTTAGTTTACTGTCCTTTCTTAGCTTTGCTTCTTTGCAAGATTGTCTAAGCCCCGACAGTTTTTCTGTGCTTTTTTGTTTTTAATGTGTGTTTTCTCTTATTTAGGACCTGAACTGATTAAAGGGTATAGGCAATACTAGTCCCTTATATAGTAATAATTCATAAGAAGAGTTGTTATTTAAATATTGTTTTTACAATATATATTATGTTTATTGATGTACATTGCACATGTAAAAGATAACTCTTATTTTTATACCTGTCCAAGAATGGGGACAGGTGTATTACACAAAAGGCATATTATGACTTTACACACATGGTGACTAAAAGATTATTAATTACAATACGAGTCACAGTAATGGCATATCTACCATTTTTATTAATTAATAATTTCAATAAATTTAAAATTAACAATCACAACTAACACAGGTTATCAGAAATTGGACAAGATGTTGGAACAAGACTCCTAGATTTATATTTTGTGAGAGAAAGGAACAGTAAACGTGAAATAAAGCTTCTAAATATGCTACTATTTGTCAAATCAACACTGTGGAAGGTAAAAATTTTATATCATTTTCTTTTTATAAAATATACTTTTTAACTATTTTGATGAATGTAAAAATTAGGACAGTCTTTCAAATTAATCTATATAGGTATTTAATAAAGATTCATTTTTGGCTTTGAATTTTTTAAATCCAATGTGCTGTCAGTGTATACTGTAAATCACATGACAAACATATGGTTTTCTTTTAGATTTATTTTTGTCACACCTTCTTTAAATAGCAACTTCTGTATTGTATACTTGATTACATGAATAGAAATATCTTTTTTTTTTATTTTTTTTAAAACCAGTGATAGCCTAAATAAATATACCAGATCCAGATCTAAAATTTTAATAAGACAAATAGACCAGATCTAAAATTTTAATAAGACATGCATTAAAAAAATTTACTTAAATTGTACTATTTGCTATCTTTGCTAAATAGTATTTTACCAACAAGTTTTTTTAACAAAAAATATTGGTCCCTCCATCTTGACAAGGAGATGCAATGCATGCATCACTGGGCGTATTTGGCCAAAGTAAGTACTTACTAAATTTAGTAAGTCACTTACTATGCTTACAAAATTTTCGGCCAGGACACAAAGTAAGTGCTAACACAGTAAGTGTGACTTAATATACGACGCCATTTTGCTTATTGTTGATGTAAACAAAACGGACAGGATAATAAAATATTTCTCATAAAATTATCCATTTGAAACTATTCACAGGAATTTAATTATATTCCTAAATTTTGTACTGTTCAGTCTATGAGGTTATGTACCGGATATGACATAAACCGGTGTTTTGTGTTATGTTAAGCCAGAAAGTCTGTCCTGGCCGAAAAGCGCTACAGTCAGCTTGTAAGACTTTAATTTTTTTATGCTTACTGTTTAGTAAGTACTTACTTCGGTCAAACACGTCCATTCTAATACCCACATCCATCCACATTCGCAGTATATATATGTTTTGTCAATCTTTCATCAATCATTATTTTTACAAGATGAAAATAATATAAAATAAAAATAGTAATAGGTAGATACTTAATTGAAATACAGATTGACCTTCTAAAAATTGCAAGCATTTAGTGGATTGAAAAGATAGCAGAAATGATGATGACAATATGATTTGTCTTGTGATAGTAGGTAGGAGAAATATGCAAAATAAGTATGGAATAGTATTAGTATAGTACAGTACAGTTTGGTAATGCAGTACCCTTTGTGTTCAAGTAAGGTATATATTTAGTAAAATTTATAGTATACCTTATTAAATTTCCTGTGAAGTACTGAAAATGTGTTCCTTTACCTGACAGTGAATGTCAAAATAATTGTATATTATCTTGAATTTAATAGGAAAGAAGTGTTTTAATTTAGTTCTGTTTAAATGTAATGAGAATAATGTATGTCAGTATGCATGTATTATGCAAACATTGTGATTTAAAAAAAAAGTTCAGAAAGCCTGAATTTAGTACTACTCCTATTAGTATGTCTTGATGAATGGGCACAAAATTATCCACAAAAGCAGTAAATCTAATTAAAACATAAATAAAAACTACATGTTACATTAAATATATACCTATATATTAAAAAGTATCTTCACGCCCATATCCCCGAAGAGGTAGGCAGAGACACAACTAGGGCACCCACGACTAGCCGAAGACACTAAGTCCCACAATGTGATAGCCTATCGCCAACCGGGCACATTTCCAATCCCGAGCAACATTTTTTTTTATTACAAAGTTGGAAAAGCCAAATTTTCTTTTTGTTGCCCGACCCGGGATTCGTACCTGGGACCTCATGCAGTCAAGTCCAACAACTGAACCATTAGACCACAGAGGCGATTACATATATATTAAATTACCAATTACTTGGTAAATACTTATAAGAAATTCTTTATTGTAAAAAATTCCATATTTTAACCTCTTGAGGCCCAAGAAAATATATGCTTACTTTGTATGACAGCCCAATGGTCCTTTTAAAAAGATTAAGTTCCATTATTGTTGAATCCCAAATTTCAAAATGAAATATTTATTTTTCTAGCTATTTTTTTTTAAATATCGTTTTAGGCTACCTTTATGACTTACTGAAGGACCTACCTGCAAAATTTAGACTAAATATCTTTAGTTCTTTTAATAGGACTTTGGGTCAATGTTCAATAAGTAGGTATGATAAATTGATACTTTTTGTAGTACTCTGGGCTATAAGGTGTAAATAAAAAAAATGATATTATTCAATCAAATAAACATTTATTAAATTAAAGTAAAATCATATTCTTATTTGTTACAGTAATCAAAGTAAACTTTAAGTTCACATTATTTGCATTTACCAATTTAAATAAATTTTCCAATTTTGATTTAATTCTTTAAATCAGCCTTTCAAAATTTTTAGTCCGTTCAGTCTTTATCATGAAATATTTTGTATTAGTTTCGATCTTTGGTCAGCCATAAATACACTTTGCATTTTGTGCATCGAATTTTAGTTTTTTTTTTACAATTTGCTTCAAAAAACTTTTTTGTGTACTTGTCATCTCAAGTAAGTGTTATGCATCTTTCTTTCGCATTTCGCTGGAAGGCAATGATACTACAAATTCGAGTCATCTCCTGGTCGCATTTTACAGTCTCTATTTAAATTATCTGTAAGTCTTCGTGTTCGTGTTCTTTTCGCATACCATGACCTCGATCTCAGAGATCTTAGATCTCTGTTTCTATTTTACATTTCGCTGTCACAAAAGATGGATTGTAAATCTGAATAACTTTATCCTAAATCTGATTGCCTAACAGGCGATGATCCTAAATCCGAAAAATTCACTTGGTAACAAATTTAAAGATCCTGTCAGTAGCTTATTATCAATTTCATCCACATCGGCTGAAAACTCTTCAATATCTGAATTATTTTAAGAATTTAGCTGTTTGTTTATACCAAAAAATAATAAAATATGTTATTATTAAAATATGACTGAATTGCTAAACTTTGTAATAGAACCTGAAATTAGATTAAAAAATATAATATAGTAAAATTATTCTAAATTAATATAATTTAGAGTAGTAAACAAAACAACCCAAAGACCTTTGTAAAGGTCTAAACTTATTACTGTATTTTAGTATAAAAGCCCATGGTACTTTTAAAAGTATCAAAAAGTTTACATTAATGAAATGCATAAATTTCCATAATAGCAGTCTTAAATTTGTTGACCTAACAACGTTAAATATATTCAAAAATATATTTTAATTTCATTATACTACAAAAGTATGATTGATTCCATAAATAAAAAAGATTTACTTACCCTGTAACCCCATCTTTACCAAGGCGTCGCGAAAAAGATGAAGTTATTTATTTTTTGAACTAAACGTGAATACTTCCGACAACAGAACCAATAGGTCTTCATATATTCTTCATAAATGTCAAAAACACAATTGGCGGGTTATTTGATTATGAAAACTTCGACTTTTTAATTAGAACTTTTTAAAGGACTTGGGTCTGTTTGAAGTAGTATTCAATGTTGACACCGGGTCTGAACATAATATTTATTTATTCTTATTAAAAGGACTTTTGGCCTTAGGAGGTTAAAGACTTGGTATTTCCATGTTTAAAAGTAAAGTGTTAGTGTTGGTCATTCAAAAATAGCAAAAAATAAATTGTGACCGGAAATAGCAAGTTATTGAATCGTCAAAATTGAATTTAATAACACTGTTTATGTTTTGGAATTGAAAATTTCTCATGTCACTTCAATATTATTAAAGTAGAGAAATATCAAGTAGATAAAATATTTCCAGGATCACCATATTTGAATGACGAATTTTGATCCCTCCATCTCGATGTCAAAAAGGAGAAACAAAGATTTTTTTCTTAAAAAAACATGTTTATGATGAAGTATTTCTTTAGCAAAGGTAACAAATAGCAGGGTTTAGGTAGAATATTTTGATGCATGTCTTATTAAATTCCGAGACTTGGCCCTTCCGTTTTGACGATCGCAATTTTGATATGATAACATGATGTAGGTACTGCATTCACTCTATGTATGTACCCGTGTTCGTACTATCGCAAAACGTATCCCTCATCCATTATTGTGTGTGCTCGACAATGCCTCATTCCTATTTTGAGAGGAAGCTGGTAAAGAATTTACTGACACAAGAACACCCTTGCCTCATTGCAATACAAAGGAACAACCATTAGTGTCTGTAGGCGACATAATATACATACACTAGCGGCCCGCCCCGGCTTAGCATGGGTATAAAATATACACATAAACCTTCACCTTTAAACACTTTATCTATTTAAAAAAACCGCAGCTAAATGCGTTGCGCAGTTTGAAAGATTTAAGCATACAAAGGGACATAGGGACAGAGAACGCGACTTTCTTTTATACTATGTAATGATACAACAGCAGAAATTTTATGTTTGCTTTTCAATTCCATACAAAAAAAATAGTCGCTAAGTTTCCGCCTCGTTGGTCGAGGGGCTAGTGTACACGCGTAACTCCACCAACCAACCGCGAGTCACTTTCCCGACGGGAGCAGAAATGTCTGCATTTCTGCGTCTAGGTGTTTAGTAAATTTATTCTGGTGTATTTTTATGTATAAGAATCTTTGACTAACACGCATAAAATATTTATTATTCAATTCTTGCTATGGGGCTAGATTCAATTTGTGTAATTTTACACTGATATTTATTTATATAGAAGTGAACTGAGAAGCCTATTGAATGAATTTATTTAACAAAAACTTTTATCCACTTTCAGGTGTTGTTTGGAAAGGAAGCTGATAAGTTAGAGCATGCCAATGACGATGAACGGACATATTATATTATAGAAAAAGATGCTTTAGTAAGTTAACTTAATTAGTTTGTAAATTGTAGGTGTCGGGATATAACGACTTCATTGCCTGCTAGTAGTTTAGTGAATTAGGTTATTTCACTAGTACAGTCAGCCATAACTAACACACAGACGCGCTCACACACACGGACGGGCGCACGCACACGCATACATATCTTCAACCCAAGTCCCGTACGGTGTAGGCAGGAAGTATCGAATGCTAAATAAGCCATAACTAATTGGAAGAATGCGCTGCAAAAACTTGTCTGAGTCGGGATCTACCATTTTATTTATTCATGCTGCTATAATAAAAATTTGTCACTATTGTGTTACCCCCAGCAGGTGCCTGCTAGCCACCCTGGTAGCCAGTAGGCGTATGACCGAAAATCACGGTCATGAAATAACGACGCACCAATGTCATCTATGATAATTGTAGGCGAGAATTATTATCTGTAACCTCGCAGGAAAGTAGCTTGATTGACGAAAACAAAAAAAACATAAAAAACAAAACATAACACAAAACAAACATAAAAAAGAGCAAAATTGTTATAGTTTCATTTCAATTCAGCCATAAATCCACGTGTTGGTCCAGTCTCCTTTGCAGAATAGACCATCTGCTTTCTTTTCAGCTACCTAGTAAGTATCTCGTAAAAAACGAGCATGAGCTAACCGTCACTAACACCGTGACATCTGACTAGATGGTACAGTTTCGCAGTGGCTCGCCCTCGCCATGCCAACTTTATATTAGACCATGCATAACGCTGATTAGATCCTGACTTAGCAGCAATGAGAGCATCTTAGAATTACACTATCAAATAAAAAAAAAACTTTTTAAAAATGACAGAAGTTGCTGAATATTTATAAAAATATAATCTTCAAAGTTCAAAAATCTTACCCTCCTACTTTTTTTAACGCATTTAAAAGGCAGTACAAACTTTTTTCTTTGATAATCATTATAAACTAATATTGTTAATTAAACTTTCAGGTAAACAAATTTATCAGTGTACCAAAGGACAAAGGATCCTTAAACTGTGCCTCTTTCAACGCTGGCATTATTGAAGCTGTGCTTACTAAGAGTGGATTTGTAAGTCCTTTTTTATATTTTATATTATTCTATGTGATAAAATAGGGAAGTAGCAAAAGAAAAGTAAAAGGTAGCTTTGGCTATAGACACCGTAGATGTTGTAGGTGCGTCGCTGTCTTGTGGCTACCCTACGCTCCGGACTGAAACATGACGCTCGTTATAGCGACAGATATAGATAAAGCGGTGGATCTCGACGACGATTTAAAGCATTTCACTCTACCACCAGTGATCTTGCTTGGTAAAGTTTTACATAGACAATGATCGCTTCTTACAAGCTGCCTGGCAGGAAGGCGGATGGTGTGTTCTACACAGGTAAACCCGGACCAACAGTTCAATTTTTTTTGACACCATTTAAGCTAGGTTCCTATAATCAACGAACTCTTGGTAGTTCACCTAAAAGTGACGAAGCGTTGCTCATAGTTACACAAAATGTTTTGAGTTAACAGTCAATAACGAGCGACCGTATTTAGATTTTTTTACTATTCGTACAAAAAACTACCATTCGTAAGCAAAACGACTCGTTTCTAAATAAAATCTGTTTTTATCGCGGGCTCCTTCCTAAACCTGTCTCATTGTGGTTTTAAAGCAAAACATTTGTTAAGTTTATCTTGAACTTGATGGATGTCTTGAACGTTTGAGTTGGATTGATTACGAATCTAGTGAATCTATCTGACTTTTTAACCAACTTTAAAAAAGGGGAAAGTTCTCAACTCGACTGTGTTTTTTGTATGTTTGTTACGCGATTGCTCGGTCAATAGCCAACCCATTGTTTTTTTTTTCTTTTAGAAAGATAGGTAATATCTCGAGGTCCCGTAGCATAAACGAAAATTTATGCATTATCACTACATAGTATAAAACAAAAATCGCTTCCGCTGTCCCTATGTCCCTTTGTATGCAAATCTTTAAAACTACGCAACGGATTTTGATGCGGTTTTTTTAATAGATAGAGTAATTGAAGAGGAAGGTTTATATGTATATTACATAACCGTGCGAAGCCGGGGCGGGCCACTAGTTAAGTATAATTCAAAAACTACTTAGGTACTAGGAAAAGGCACCATCTAATGAAACAGTTGGAGTCGGCTTTTGCAGTTTTACTACGCTTAGTTATTTTAAAGTTACATCTAACGCCATTCGATATTTTTTTCAGCCTGCTAAAGTGACAGCACATTGGCATAAAGGAACTACGTACATGGTGAAGTTCGAAGACTCGGTCATAACGCGGGACAAGTCATTAGACGATCGCTAAATATTAAAATACTCATTATAACTTACGCTTATCTATTAGTCTATGTAATAAATGTATACTGTAATATTTGTTTTTAATAAAAAGTGTGCGTTAAACTAGCAAGAAAGTAGCACCTAGAGTAATATGAGTGGGACACATAATTAGTGCGCGATCTGATGTAAATGTGCGCCGAAAAGTGTATGTTGTCGTTTTGCAAATAAACGGAAAAATACTTCCTGCTGGGGTAAAGTTGCTCCAGCAAGAAAAATCTAAACTAATTATCGGAGAGTTAAAATTGCGCTTTGGCAGAAAGCTTATATTTGTGCAAATTTGTGAGCTAAAAATAAAATTTGTGCGTCTTCAGGTTTTCTATATAAAATGAAGCACACGAATATAATGAAGTTTTTTGTGTACCTAATGGGATGGTAAATCAACAAACGAATTTTTGAAGGTAAGAAACATACATCTCAAAGACACGAAAGATGTTGATGGTGCGTTGCAAACCTGGCCAAAAGATACAGCCTCTTGTATAGGTAAGTTTGTCACTTTCCAACCCTGATGTTATTGTAAACGAAGAGGGAAGTGATGGTACAATCTACTACCAATCAAAAACAGCATATTTTGAAAATAAATAAAATTTAATTGTTGAGTCAACAAAAACTAACAATATTTAAATAGGCGATCTCTGTACTTGATCCTTCCACAGGCACAGTCTTCTAGAAACTTCTTTCGATCAAAATACACTAAAGTCCCGTAGGCTAGCATGGGGAATATGGCGATCATAAAGCCCGTAAACGCAGTTTTTGGAGTCGCCTTGAAAAATTCTGCTTGCGTCGCGTGCATGGAAATATACCTCTGCAATCCTTCGTCAAACTGCAATATTTTGATGTCAAGAAATTTTCATTGTATACCCTTTTATATAAAACTAGCTGTCCCGGAAAACTTCGTTCTACCCATTCTGTTTGTTTGGGAAAACTTAAAATTTTGATTTTTCCAGGTTTCCCTTTTTTCTTATTTTAAACCTTCCCTAGACTTCCACAAATAGTTCAAAACCAAAGTAAGCCCAATCAGTCCAGCTATTCTCGAGTTTTAGCGAGACTAACAAACAGCAATTGATTTTTATATATAAGAAGAAGACAACAGTTGAATCCAACAAGTAAGCAAATTATATGCTTCTGTTATAGTTAAATTTAATAAACACCTAGAAACAGAAATGTTCATAACACACGTCATACCTGCTCCCGTCGGGAATCGAACACGAGCCTCGCGGTAAGTCGGAGGTGCTTAGCGTGTGCGCTGACCCCTCGACCAGAGGCAGTAACTTGAAATAACAGTTGCACTATTTAACAATACGCTATTACAAATTATCTTGATACAAAAGCACTTTGCATAATTATACTCTTCAATAGAGCCTGGGACTAACAGGAATGAAAACAATTTTAATGAAATATTCTATGTAATTGTGAGATTTTTTTTTTATTTATTCAATAGTCTAAGTTTATTTACATACATATCTTCACGCCAAATCCCTTACGGAGTAGGCAGAGTATCGAGTGTAGGGTAGGCTGAGTACTCACGACCCTAACACTTCTGTCTGGCTTCCTTCACAATGATAATTTTCAAACAAACAAGCTGGTTTCGGAGACTTGACACCACTCTTGGATAATATCAGAGTGATCTGATTGTGAAATGTCAACCTTGGTCTTCCCGGGTACCTACATCCAACCACATTTGCATTGTATATCTGCTTAGTCAATATTTCATTTGTCATTCTTTACACATGACCGAACCAGTGGAATGGAAGTTTATTCGTTACAAAAATAAAAATATTTCCTTTCTATCTTATTCTTTAACACCGCAGGTAGATGTAGATTGGTTTTGTCGGGGGTTAATTAAAAAATTTCAAATTTAGAATAATTATTCTTAGATTTTCTAAGGAATTGTTTTTCTAGGTTTGAGTTTATGTGGGTACCTACATCAAGTTTATATTAAGCTAGCGGCCCGCCCCGGCTTCACTCGGGTATGAAATATAGATAAAACCAGCTTCCTCTTCGATCACTTTATCTATTAAAAAAAACGCATTAAAATTCGTTGCGCAGGTTTAAAGATTTAACCATACAAAGGGACAGAAGAGGCGACTTTGTTTTATACTATGTAGTGATAGATTATTACATGTTACTGAAATTTTCTCCTAGTGTCAATTGGTAGTGCAGCGAAGCAGCTCGCCTCGAATGATATTATCACCGTCTTACTGAATTTTGCCGCTATAATGTCAGACTCATTATCGTGTACTATACTAGCAGGTAGGGTAGCTGGTTTGACTTATTCAACGAATACTTAGCGAGTATCAAATCATTGGGAGTCGGAACAAACTTCTTTCTGACGTAGATAATCTATTGGCTAGTCCCTAATTGAAGCCGGTGGAATCTAGTTGAATTCAACCCTAAGAAAACACAACTTTTCGCCTTCTCCGCTAACGGCCAATATTAATGACCTATCTACAGATAAAGATAGAACGTTAAGAGTTTTGTTGCTGAGATATTTTTGTAAATTGGGTAAAAAGTATCTTCACGCTTTTATTTCCGAAGAGGTAAAAAGAGGCACAACCGGGGTACCCACGACCAGAAGTCCCACAATGTAATAGGTGGCAAGCCTATCGCCAAAAATTGGAAAAACCGCATTTTCTTTTTGTTGCCCGACCCGGGTCTTTGTGCAGTCAAGACCAACACCAGGACTGATAGAATAAAGGGACAAATTCTGTTACTTATTGAAAAGTAACATCAGTTACCTGGCAACTGATCAAAAATAGCTCAGATGCGCGCGCACACCGACAGATAAATGTGACAGTCAAAAGCAACACCCTGAAGTTAGTTGCGAACCTTTTTATTTTTAATTATATTTTATGATTTTTAATTATTGTTTCATGCTATTTATGTATATTTATGTGTGTACATATGCATTGTGTTATTATTTGGTATTTTTGGATTGTTACGCCAAAAAAGTATAACTTCTTACTCTACGACATCTACTGTGCGTTTACGTTGACATTTTTTACCTAGCAATTGTGAAATTTATTGCCGGCGGCAGTGTATCCGAAACATTACCAAGGGGACCTTCAAGATCTTATCCATTGTTAAAAGGACGGCAATGCAACTGCGCGGCAAGGCAGGCTGTGTGAGACGCCTGAAATATCAATTCTACCAGCAACCATACCTTCCAGCATGGTATACGATAATGACGAGCACTGTTGTTACAACCGCAAAAACAGGTAAGGCGGTGATACCAATTCGGGCGACCTGCTGCACAACACTACTAATACTGATTAACTACACTAGCAGATTACATAAACTAGTATAATGTATTATCAAGAACATACGATCATCACAACCTGATGCCCAAAAATTCTTCCTGTTACATTATAAAGTCAGATATGTTCCAATAAAATGTAACCAATGTTCTTCAACGAAAGTATGATCTATTTCTATGTTAAATTTGATGAAAATTGATTCAGCCCTACTTGATGAATTTTTTCATCCCAAATTAAACTAAGGATAGATTTTATTGCAGAAAATAACTAAGTTGCAATTGAGAAACTTATGAAATAGGCCTTGTATCTCACAATAGCTTCCCATTTTCTTATAACAGAAGAACAATTGTCTTTTCAAATGTGTTAAATGATTAGCCCTCCGCCCAATTCCCTTAACCGAAAAAAAAAACATTTTTTTTAAGTTACAACTAAATTTAACTTTTAAATTTACTTGCATACTAGTTTAAAGAAGTTTAAAAAAACTAGAGGTTTAAATCAAGCATAGTACAAACCACATAACCAGCTTCACGAGATTGTTGACACGGGTCAGTCCTTAGTTTTAAAAACTCTTTTCTGTATTTCTTACGTCTTTCTATTTGTTTTAATATAATATTATACTCAGTTTCAGACAATCCATATTTATCCATAGTGAAAATATGCTAGATTCTATTTAAATCACAAACAAGACAGAATGACAGATGATTAAATTACTTTTAATTTAAATTTGCATAAGGTGTGTATTTAATCCTGCCAGCTAGGTTCGAATAACAAAAAGTTTGTCGTTCGACATTATTCACAACATACCTCAAATATTACATTAGATAATAGTCTCTTCATTGTTGGTACCAGGGAAGTGAGATGTAAATGATATAATTATCACCTTTTTAAACTATTGTTAACAAGAATCGTAGGACTTAGGCAACCTTTTCCTAGTCTCAACACTAAAATTAATAACAAAACATTAATTTAATCAATATATTACAGATTTATGTACTACATAACAATTTGCTTAGACATGGCTTAACAGAGTTTGAATAGACGGTCTCTATAACGAAGTTCTCCTGCCCTAATTTTTTCTTCTCTATCGTTACGTTCATTCCAAATGAAATAACCGTAGGTAAACATCGGGATAATGATCGCACAGATCCCAAATATTCCAGTCTTTTTGTTAGGCTGGAAATATTCTAGTTGAGTAACTTTCATGGATACAAATCTTTGATGACCAGCGTCAAACTGAAATCCAATTAAAGTGTTTATTTTGATGTCAATCAAAACAAAAGTTAAAGTTAATTACGTAATTTTACTCACAACATAACCAGCTTCTGCAGCTTGTTTCCAAGGATTTGTTCTTTGCTTCAAAAATTCCTTTCTCATTTCAGCACGCCTAGCGGCTTGGTTTTGTATTATTTTATATTCCGACTCCGATATTCCATATTTATCAGCCATTTTCGATATTTTCTAAAAACTTGCTGCTTGCTGTTTATTGCTATTCC
The DNA here is from genome assembly GCA_002245505.1 of Calephelis nemesis. Taxonomy (NCBI): domain Eukaryota; kingdom Metazoa; phylum Arthropoda; class Insecta; order Lepidoptera; family Riodinidae; genus Calephelis; species Calephelis nemesis. Next base: position 95,976 of record NJDD01000013.1, read on the forward strand.
TATTTCAAAATTTTACCACAGAGAACAGACTAAACATAGGTGGTAGGTAATTCAGTCTAGCGAAATTAAAAACAAAAAAAAACTTTGCGTCGTAAATAATGGGGGATATTGTTATCTCGCTCCCTCTTTGCGGTTTCTCTTTTCCTCAAAGACATTTATGCCCTTTGAATATGTAGTTCTCTTACTAGTCTGTGGTTCCTTTATGGACAGTTACTTTACTCTTTGG
>NJDD01000013.1:101529-136016 GCA_002245505.1 Calephelis nemesis
TCCGTGCATTGATAGACTGTATGATGATGCATCTAGTATGTACTTGTCGATTTTGGGTTGCTTCATGAAAGCTCAAACGTACGGACAATGTATTTACGTTAGACCCAAAGTCTAATGTAAATTATTTGCCACTGAAAGATATGTACTTAGGTATTCAAGTAGGCCAAGAATTAATCAAACACAGAGAAAATCTAAACATGAAAGAACAGATTGCTGAGTTTTTCAGAAGGTGCCAATCATTTTTAATTGAGTTGAGCACGCAATTGAAATTACGTTTGCCTTTTGAAAATCCAGTTTTTCGAGAACTGAAATTTCTTAACCCACACACTGCCGTGCATAAAGAATTTCGCAGTTTACGAAATGTAATAGAAGCTTTTCCAATTTTCCCATGCGAAGTACAGCCAGAACAAATGCAGTTAATTGACGAAGAATATAGAACCCTAAAGTTTGATCGCGAAGTAAGTGTGATAAGTGTGTAAGATTTGTTACAATCTTCCAGCACTGGCTCACCCATCTCGTGTGAACAATTTTGGGTGGAAGTTGGAAAAATTTCTAACAGTGATGGCATGTTAAAATACAAAAATATAACTAGTTTTAGTAAATCTCTTCTATGTATACCGGTGTCGAATGCTGCATGCGAGCGCATATTTTCAAATATAAATTTAATAAAAACGGACCAAAGAAACAGATTTATAAACAAAAATGTGTCAGCTATTTTAAAAACAAAGCAAGGTATTAAAGATGAAGGAGGTTGTGTAAATTTTAATCCTTCGAAAAGGATGTTAAAATATAATTCAAACATTTATTGTGATCATGAATAAATAAAACGTTTTAAGAAAATCAGTACATATTTTTATTGGTATATCTGTCCTACGTTAGTCGGTATATTTCAGTATTTTTTTGAGGTGCCTCGGTATTTTCTTAAAATTAAATCTGGTCACACTGATCACTTTAGCATATTTTATGGTAGTCTCGTTGGCAACACTAAGCGGCCTCCATCTTTTGGATTTTACTTGTTGTCGTTGTCAGGTCGGCGATTTTAATAAAAATCCTCAACCATGGGTCGTATGCACGCACCTGGGTAATTTTATTTGCATTTGATTTTAAATTAAAATTATTGATTCCATGTGAAAATAACAGTTACATTTTGTTATGTGTAATTATATTATAACCTTACCGTGTCGTTTACCACATGGTCTAAATGTTGTTTTTCTATATTTCAGCAAAGGTATATCGCAGTCAGCGTTGCCTTACCGCAGAAGTGTACCAACTTGGTTAAAATTAACTGCTGAAGATGTGAAGGAACAAATATTCAAACTTGGCAAGAAGGGTCTTACTCCCTCACAAATTGGTAACTTAAATCTTTCTTTTATTCGATATATTCTAAGCAAAATAGGCAAAACACTGTTTCTAATTATTTTTTTGTATTGCTAAAAAGTTAAACGTATTACTCAAAAAAAATCCAAGAAACATACTGCTATAATCATTTACATAATTCATATTATGTGGTATTTTTTATGGTTGTATGTTGTCATTAAGCCACTATTTGATTTAAGTTGCGTTTCCGTTTCTTTTAATACGTAACCTATCACCAGTTGTACGTACAGAAAGCCAGACATAAAGCTATCCGCTGGTATCATGTATTCTCTAACAACAGTCTTAACTTTCTAACGTAAAATAAATAGTTATCTTGATTTATGGCCTTCTGTTCGTATTAATAACTCATTGATGTATAACTGCAAGTTAGATTCTAAATTTTTTTTTATTTTGAATGATAGCTTTAAAGTTGTATGAACTGAACAAAACAAAAGGTGCCAGTTTTAAGATGGTTCATTTGTTGCACTGTAGGAATTAACTACATTGGTGAAATTATTGGCAATAGTGGATGGACATTTGCAATTTGATAATTCTATACCGAAAATCTTGAGATTTTTGGAATCAAAATTTTAAATTTAAAATGCTAGTTGTTGCAAAAAGCTACATTTATTATAACTAGAAAATGTTTACAAAGATTTTTTTTTGTTTCTATGTTAGTGTAGAGCCCATGTGCATATATATTATATATAACATGGCTTCATAGTCTTTTTTGTGAGATTTTGATTTATTGAAGTATTAAATTCTTATGTAGGGATTTTCTAACTTTAAAACTGGTTAGCGCAGGCTTACATATTTTATCACTACTTCTAAAATAAAGAGAAATATTTGGAAGCACCAACCATCAAACTATTTAACACTTTGTATATAATAAATATTGTTTCCTGTTTTAGGTGTCATGCTCAGAGATTCACATGGTGTGGCACAAGTCAGATTTGTCACTGGCAAAAAGATCCTCCGTATCATGAAAGCCATGGGCCTTGCTCCAGATCTACCAGAAGATCTTTACTACCTGATTAAAAAGGCTGTAGCTATGAGGAAACATTTGGAACGTAATAGGAAAGACAAGGATTCTAAATTCAGACTTATCTTAGTCGAGTCCAGGATTCACAGGCTGGCTCGTTATTACAAGACAAAGAGTGTGCTGCCTCCAAACTGGAAATATGAGTCAAGCACTGCATCTGCTCTAGTGGCTTAAGATAAATAAACTATTATAATTTGCATGTATTTTTTCATTTATATGTTGAATGAGACTGAGTTACTGTTTCTTAGGACTGTATTTTTTTTAGCTTTTTTCACAATATTAAGTAGGTATTAACAGTTAAGTCAGCCTATATTTTATTATTATATACTATATTTTGCTGATGTAGGTAGTGCACTAGTGTTGTCAAGTCATTCTATGATGGTAAAAAAAATAGCTTGATAAATGCCTAATTCCTCAAATGACCGACTGCTTATAAAAGGACCTACCTTATTCTGAAAATATGTTTCTTAAAAGGATTTTCTATGTTATCAGTTGAATTTATAAAAAAATTAAGCACTGTGCTATCAATCTTAAGGAAACAAGAGATTAGTAAATATTACGTCCACTGTGGGATTCAAATCCACAACCTTCTGCTTGCTATGTCAGAATTCAAATTTATGAATCTTGACTTAAAAGTACGAAAATTCCATACTAATTTAAAAACAAAAGACCTGTCTTGGTATGTGGTACCTCTTGACACATAAACTGAATTTGAATAACTAATCTTGCGGCTTTTACTAGTGTCACTGGACTTTCCATTAACTTTCATAATATGTAATTTTCATAAAACATAAAACCCCAAAAGAAGGAAAACCCCAGTAAGGATGAAGGACACATGAAAGCTGAAAAGAGACTGGTTATCTTACATTGGTGGAAGAATGCTGTGCAGTAACTTGTCCAGGTAGGAATCCAGCTCTTTATCTATTCTTGCTTCGATAATGACTAATGAGACTTGCACAATCGGCATAGCATTCCAGCCACAGGACAGTAACGCACTAGTAACATCTATGGTGTCTATAGGTCATGGGTGCCTCTTACTACCAGCCGTGTGCTTGTTCACTGACTGCTTACACAAAAAAAAATGACTGTGTTGTCTGTCTGTAGCATCATAACTCCTAAGCAAATGGATCAATTTTAATGCTGATTTTATAGGATTATATTTTATCTTATTTATATTTTAAATACCTAAAACAAACATTTTCAAAATTCTGAAACGATCCTTGGTAGTATAAAAGAACTACATTTTTATATACTGTCATAGATTAGAATAGAAGAAGGCATAAATAAGTTTATTTGTGAATTGTCCACTCTAAGAATTGGTTGTTTCGTAAATTAGCTATTTTAAGAAATGGTACTTTTACAAATTAGACATTTTCAGAATGGTAGGCATTTTAAGAAGTAGGTATTTATCAACTAAGCCAACAAAAACTACCAAAATATGTATATTGTAAGTCTTTATTCATATGTTTGTAACATTTGGAGATGAAATATCATACATTTTTTTAAATACCACTAAAGTTAGACGTTTTCATATCAATATTCAGACAAAAGGATTCCAATTACTACCATCTTCTGGATGCAAATTGTTTGTAATCAATAAAACTACATCCACAATCCACCATATTCCTAAACCACCAAGTGTTAGTAATTTTCCTACAGCAGTCCCTGTCTGACCTAAACAAAATCTATCCATCCCAAGAAATCCAAGCAAGATACTATAAATTAGAGTTGTAGTGAAATAATGTCCAGAATATCGCACGCAAGGGAATCCATCTTTCAAGAAGCTTCGCCCACCGTAACACTCGATACCGTCCAAAGCCTTGCACTGTACTTTAGTTCTTTCAACGTCTTCATATCTTACACCACCAAACTTTACGCATCCATGTTTCACAGCTTTCTTAGCAGTTTCATTACCTTTATGATCTACTGGCTCGTCACAATCGAGAAATTCCATCGGAAGAAAACTACATTTGACAAGAGGACTCAGAGGTCGGTATGGTTCCTTTGAATATGGGTCACTTTCAGATTTACTTGCAGAGATCAATACTGACCAACATATGAAAGCACTCAATATGAAATTCATCTTCTCTTTTAGCAGCTTAAAGCCTTTCTAAGAGATCTGGCAAAACATGATTACAAAACGCCTTGTAAACCATTACTTTTGTTTCTATCAAGGAATAATTATTAATATTTTAAAATTATTACAATTTGTGATTGTGTTGTAAACATTCACTTTGACATTCACCCTCTTGTTAAAGAGTATTTATATTCTTTGACATTGGGCGTGTTCGGCCGAAGTAAGTACTTACAAAATTTTGTAAGTCACTTACTATGCTTACAAAATTTTCGGCCGGGACACAAAATAAGTGCTAACGCAGTAAGTATGGCTTAATATAAGACGCCATTTTGCTTATTGTTTATGTACGGGATATGACATAAACCGGTGTTTTGTGTTATGTCAAGCCAGTAAGTCTGTCCTCGCCGAAAAGTGCTACAGTCAGCTTGTAAGACTTTAATTTTTTTTATGCTTACTGGCTTACTAAGTTTAGTAAGTGCTTAATTCGGCCGAACACGCCCACACAATTCACATTTCCTTTATGGACAGTATTGTAGTCTTTGATGGACAGTTACCTACTTTACTTTTTGATTCACATTGGGATACTTTATCTGAGCATTTGCCATGTCTTTGTTGACATTTGCATAGTTCACAGAATCACATAATTGTCAGAGTATTGTGTGTGTGTTTTTTTTTTTTTAATATGGCCACAGTCTTAATACTAACAGTCGGCCGACTCATGTACTTGCACAGAGCAACGCTGGGGGGAACGCGGGGAAGCGAGCGGCAGGGTCGGCGAGCGCAAACTCCATACAGTTTGCGCTCTCTATCTAGAAGGGTTTGCACTCGTTATTTGTTAAAAAATATTTTATACCTAGTGTATTTTATTATAATGTAATAATTGCTGTATTGTAAATTTATAATGGTTTATAGGTAGTGTTCCGTTTTTATTCGTAAATAAGCCATCCAGCTTGCTGACGTTTCGTCTACAAAATTTTCATCCACAATGGATAAAACGACACCTTTTTAATTTATTATTTTGCCACTGTCGATTCGTGCACCATTAAAATATTTTTTTATACAGTCAGATACAAAGCTTTAACAAAATAAAGCGATCAATTTAGGTATATGTTTTAAACTTTTATATATAAATTGATACATCAAAATCACCAATTCCTCAAGATTTAATTAAATTTTTTATTACACGTATGATGAAGTTTAGCACATAACATGAATGAATGAATGAATACACTTTATTATGCACCAAAATTTACAAAAAAATAAACACTTTTTCACTTATAATAATATATAACTTAGGTGCATAAAGGTGAAGAATAATAGTAATTAGTATAAAGTTAAAGTGGGTAAAACAATTTCAAATTGATTACATCTGTGATTAAAAATAGTAAGTAGGTAATGCCAAATCAATGTAGCTGTTGTCACATATATGTTATGTTTTTTTTTGTTATTATATTTTTCATTAGCATACAACTTTTTCATCTGACTGTACTAAACAACTTCAATAATTTAATAGTGAACGAATCGTCGGTGAAAAAAATCATAAAATAAAAGGTGTCGTTTCGTCCACTGTGGATGAAAATTTTGTGGACGAAACTTCAGCAAGACCATCATCGGTTTCATTATTAACTTCACATTTTTTTTGTTTGCCATTTTAAAATAAAACTTTTAGATGAAATGTTTAAAATGTTTTAAATTTGACAACCCTGACCCTTGACTGACTTGCCGTGAGTAGGTATATAAAATGTTGGCATGAATTCAAGAACAAAGGAGTTGGACTACTGGTAGGTAGAATTCTTTATATGTGATATGGCGTTGGCGTTAACAACTACCATTGAGTTTAGAAATAAGAAAACATTATTGTAGTAATGAAAATTTGGAAAGTGATAAAAATAAAGGATCATTTACAAATTACAAAAAAGAAGGATATACAATTAAATAATTTACAGACAACACTACCTACATACTTTTTAAATATTTACATACTAATAATGTTATATAATACATATTAATAATGTTATTATCTACGATAAATAAGCCTAACATTGAAAACGAGGAAGAAGTATTAAATAATCCGGCTATAGATGTTTGCAATGGAATATTATTATCAATTAGGTTACTATATAATAAACAATGATTCTAATTGGGACAAGAAAAGAAAATATAATTTAAATCGCCAACGTCGGTACATGGTCGGCACCACACTCACAGATATTATGGTATTTAATGTATAAATGGTCAAGGGCCTTTCTATGTCCTAATCTTATAAGACTTACTCGTACTGTTGAAGTCGGTAACTTGTAAAAGTTTCAACAACAATGGAATGAACTGAACAATGGAATACATTTTACCTACCCTTAACTAATCTGTCACTCTTCCATATGTTTTGCCATGACTCTTCTGGAAAATAAATTCGATCGCCTCGTTGGTCGAATGCCTAGCGTACACGCCTAACTACATCGACCGACCACTAGGCTCGGGTTTGATTCTCGACGGGGGCTGGCATTTGTGGGATGAACTTTTAGATGTCTGCATTTCCGGGTCTGGGTGTTTATTAGATTTATTATTTAAGTATTTCCATGTATTCGTGTCGTTGACTAAAACCCATAACACAAACATATAATTTGCCTAATTTGGGGTTAGATTCAATCCATGTAACTTGTCTAGTGATATTTCTTTAATTATTTAAAAAAAAGTGTCTTCACGCCTATATCCCCGAAGAGGTAGGCAGAGGCACAACCAGGGCACCCACGACTAGCCTAAGACACTAAGTCCCAAAATGTGATAGGTGGCAAGCCTATCGCCATCCGGGCACATTTCCAATCTCGAGCAACGTTTTTTTATTAGAAAATTGGAAAAATCCAATTTTCTTTTTGTTGGCCGACCCGGGATTCGAACCCTAGCCTCAAACAGTCAAGTCCAGCACCCGGACCGCTAGACCACAGAGGCGATTAAAGAGTTTTGGCGCCATCGTGAATGAAAATGGTCGAATTTTTTTCACAATTATCGAATGTCGTTTTTATATTGAGTAAAATTATTAATTTTTGGTGGAATGTTGTACAATTTTGTTCAGTGAAAGTGCACGAATGAAATAATCATGAAGAAATTAGTGTATCGTGTATGTGGATATACAAAGAAATAAGAAAAAAGACGCAATTGTCAACTCTTCTTTTGACTTTTCCTTCAATTCACTTATGAAGAGTCCTGGAAACAAAATGAGCCCCCTTAAAACATACACCCTTTCAACAAAAATGCAATTATTTAAATTTGCATTTTCTCCAAGTGTTTTGAAAACGTAATAACCCGAAAATACATACAATATTATTCTACAAATGTCGCGCGTAATAATAGTTATAAATAATATGGATATGTTTGTATAATGTAGTTAATTGGTTCCGAAGACTTTATTTCTGAGTTTTTAATTTTTACACAAAGCAACATGTCCTATCATAAAAAAATTAAAATACTGACTTCCGAATTAAAGAGTATTTATATTCTGTGCTTCCGAATATTATTTTCTAGACATATACCTACAGAGTATTGTAGTCTTCGTTATACACACATACTAGTAAGAGAACTACACTTTGTTATACACGAAAGCTCGAATTTAATTTAAGGGTATAATCTGTGTTTAATTTTATAAAATAAAATTTGTAATGACATTCAAGTGACGGAAAATGACATCTTTTTTTTATTTTTGAAAATAAAACCGGAGAATTTTGGCGCTATCGTGAATGACGATGGTCAGTACGACATAATTATTGAATTTCGTGTTTATGTTGAGTGAAATTAGTCAATTTAGGTGGGATTTAGTCTAGTTTTGTCCAGTAAACGTGCACAAATGCAATAATCATGAAGAAATTAGTGTATCGTGAATTTCTTCGCTGCCACCAAATCTCTCAAAGTGAGCTTGTGTAAAGTTACCACCACTTTAATCAAGAGCCTGACGTGACTTTGTAAATAGTGACCAATGACTGTATAAAAATAATTAATACGGAAGACATGTCTTAGCCGGCCTCAGAATGGGGAAAATTAATTTAAAAAAACAATAAACAAGTAGAATAACAGTTGTCATGTGTCAATATTATATGACAACTGACTTTTCTGTTTTCGTCTCGAAGTTCCCAAGTCCCAACCAAATTTCCAACTTTTGGATTGTTTTTTTTCGTTTCTGATTTTAGATTTTATTTTGGAAGTTGAAATATGTCATGGTTGGTTGCATAAAATAACTATGGAGGTGTTCAATAAGTTTTATTCTTCCGTAAGTAATACTGTATCTCAGTTATCTGGCGTTTTACCTGGGAATCCTGTAACGCGAGAATTTGAAGCCACTCAATTTATTGCAACAGCTGGGGCAGGTAAACTGTCGTCCTCACTTTAACGCTTTTTATACTTTTAATCAATCGTATGCTAAGGTTAATATTTGTTTAGGTCTCCTGTGGAAAGTTTACAAAGGGTATAAAAAGTCGACGAGACAAGAGGCGTCGATATTTCTATTTGAAAAGAAACAACTCGAACGATGGTCGAAAGCGGACAGAGATATTATGTTAGATATTTTAAAGCGCGGAATCGTGCAGTTGACTAAGTTGAGACACCCACAAATACTGACAGTTCAGCACAGTTTAGAGGAAAGTCGTGAAAGCCTAGCCTTCGCCACTGAACCAGTGTTCGCAAGCTTAGCAAACATTCTTGGTAATACAGAAAACTTTCCGAGCCCAGTGCCAAGCCATTTGTCAAATTATAAACTTTACGAAGTTGAAATTAAATATGGATTAATGCAAATTGCTGAAGGATTGGCGTTTCTACACAATGACGTGAAGCTTTTACATCATAATATTTGCCCTGAATCTATAATTGTTAACCAACAAGGTGCTTGGAAGATATTTGGCTTTGATTTTTGTATATCCAATCAAAATGCAACGGGTGCGGCTCCTTATTGGCCGTTTACTGAATACTGTCAAGCTATGCATGCACTTACTCAACCAGCTTTGGATTATTTGGCACCTGAATACATTCTCTCTGCCTCTCACTCACCTGCAAGTGATATTTACTCCCTAGGCATGCTTATTTATACTTTACATAGTACAGCACATCAAACTTTGGGGAATATAGGTAATGACTATTCAAAGTTTAAGAGGTTTGTGAATGAAATCAGAAATTTGCCTCCTTCAAGATTGTTATGCGTAACTGAAGGACTAAGGGAATTTGTGAAGCTCATGTTGAATGTCACACCTGAGCTAAGACCGGACCCACATCAATTCTTAAAGGTATTTAGTAATCATCTTTATTTTTTTTCTATTTAAAACTTAATTTAACTCTGAATAACTATGCTATTATTGAATGCAATCTTAAAATTTTGATAAGATACAGTTTGTGTGAATGATTTCATACTTTGTGTTTTTGCTACTGTCTGTTTAGTTATTTACTTAAGTACTAACCTCTTAAGTCCTAGCATCCTTTACACAGAACTAATTGTCCGACATGTTTAAATCCCGACATTTTTCTCAGTACGTTCGTAATACGACTGCATGTACTTCCTTACACACAAATTAGATTTTCGTTTAAAATTCGGCGCCAAAACACGCAAACTTCAATGTCAGTGACAAAATTGGCAGAAAAAATATTTAGTTATTAGATGAGCCAATCAGAGAATATATATTTTTTATACAGCCAGTGTTCAAGATTGAAAATGGAGCACCAACGAACTACAGGTAACTAAATACTTATTTATTTGTGTTAATAGCTTATAAAATGTGTTTACATTATGTTTATTCTTACGACATTGCTACAGTCAAACGGTAAATAATATAGTTTTTACAAAACTAAATCATTTGGATTGAATAATTAGCCAAATATCAGTATGTTCTTTTTAAAGTACCTTCGGTTTTAGCTATATAGTTAGACGTATTTAATATGTATGTTAAAAAGGACATCTGGCATTTATTTATACTAATATTATTAAAGGGAAGTTGGGGTGTTTGTATGTTTATTACTCAATTTCGCCAATAATACTAAACATATTGTGATGAAACTTGGTAGTGTTGTAGCTTAAATGCCTCAATAATATATTTATGTTTTACTTTCCTATTATCCTGATATTCTCATAGGGACGTATACGCTGCGGGTAAAATCAAGGAGCACTGCTTATAGCGAATAATAAAATTGCATTTTGGTTGTTTCTCTTTTTAGAATTGACTGATGATCAACTCGAAACTATTCTGAACCAATCTGACTTTGAGGAAGAAGATTCGGACTCAGTCGAACTATCCCCAGAAGAGTTAGATCACCTGTTTTCGTCAACCTCAGAATCTGAAGAGACCAGAGACCATAACGCAACCAGAACCGATAACAACTAGTTTAAGAAGAGTACTCACAAGAGGTAGGTATTATTCTATTAATTAACATTTTCGTTATGAATATTTTTTGGATTTCAAAATGTTAATTATCTTACTACAGGTGGTTATCGGTCACGAGGAGTACGTACTCGAGGCGGCCCTGGCAGGGTCCAAGGAGTTGCAGTTACCCAAGAAAGTGAACAACTTTGGGGGAGACAAAGTTTTGTTAAGTCAATACCACATTTGCAAGAACCTTCTTATGATCCTAATGATATAAATTCAGATGATTTGATGAAATACCTGAACGAATATATTGATGACAATTTGATAGTCTCCATTGTTCAAAAAACGAATCAAACTTCAATTGAACAAAGAGGCAGAAGTATTAATTTAACAAGGGAAGAATGTAAAATTTACTTTGGGATAACTCTACTTATGGCTTGCTTACCACTGTCACAAATCAGGCTTTACTGGAACAAAAAATATGCTTTACCTATAACTACACAAGCTATGACGAGGGACAGATATTTTTTGTTAAGAAATTCGATGAAGGTTGTTTTCGATAATGACATAACAATGGATATGAGGAAACAGGACAAGCTTTGGAAAGTTCGTCCTCTATTAGATAGAATTCTACATGGCTGCAAAGCACAAGTAAGACAGCAGAAAATATCAATAGATGAGATGATAATTCCATTCACTGGAGCCTGTCCAATTAGACAGTATTGCCCTGGCAAGCCCAACCCGACGGGTATGAAAGCTTTTGTTTTGGCCAATCCAAATGGTCTTGTTTGCGATTTCATGATTTACCAAGGAAAAGAGACTTTTACATGTGATAACCATTTTCAATTGGCTGAAAACGTAGTACTCAAACTGACTGAATCCTTAGTGCCTGGTCATATGATATATTTTGACAGGTATTTTACTACAATTAGATTGGCTGATGAACTTGCCAAAAGAGGCTTAAAATGTACTGGAACTATAATGAAAAACCGCGTGCCAGAGGAAGTAATTAATAAAATAGACAATGATAAAACGTTAACGAGGAAAGGAAGAGGGAGCTGTGACGTATTAGTTCGAAATGATGGGGAAATCGCATTCACTAAATGGATGGACAGTAAGTCTGTGTTGCTTTTGTCCACTATTCACGCTGCTGAAAACTTTGATTACTGTAGAAGATACAATAGACCAACGAGACAATATTTATCTGTTTCACGTCCAGATGTTATAAAAGAGTATAACAGTAACATGGGGGGAGTAGATTAAACTGACAGACTAATAGCAGTATGCCCAAGAAGAGCACGAACTCGTAAATGGACCGTAAGGTTTATGTCTCATTGCTGGGACTTGGCCATCACGAACTCGTGGATCAAGTTTAAGGATGAGCAAATCCAAAAAGGTGTCTGTCGGCATAAAATAATTCAACTCAGAGAATTTAAAAGACTTATTGCAGAGAGATTTATAGAAGAAAATCACTACAGAGGGGAAGATTTACCTGAGATTTACCTAGTGGTGAACCAGAAGAAAGAAGAAACGCAAAGAAAAGACGCCCACCAATAGTGCCTTTGCCTTCGAAATTAAAACGAAAGCATGGCATTGATCATTTACCGGAGATGCTAACAAACCAGAGTCGTTGTAGAAATGTAGGATGTTCAAAAAAAACATCAGTAAAGTGTTCATGCTGTAACTTATTGTTATGTTTAACGGCTAAACGAAATTGTTTCAAGACATTTCATATATCTGATTAAATTCAATTATCTGTATTAAAACAACAAAACTTAAAAAAAAGTATCTTCACGCCCATATCCCCGAAGGGGTAGGCAGAGGCACAACCAGGGCACCCACGACTAGCCGAAGACACTAAGTCCCACAATGTGATAGGTGGCAAGCCTATCGCCAACCGGGCACATTACCAATCCCGACCAACATTTTTTTTTATTAGAAAATTGGAAAAATCCCATTTTCTTTTTGTTGACCGACCCGGGATTCGAACCCGAGACCTCATGCAGTCAAGTCCAACACCCGGACTGCTAGACCACAGAGGCGAATTATTTGTGAGACTCTAAGAGGTTCTAATTTTTAAGATTGTACTTTGTGTGTTCTTTGTTTGATTCGACTAATACTTAATTTACTATAAGTTTGATAATAATTAAGGCTGATTTTTGAGTTTCTTGATTTTATAACTTGTTTTTAGATGAATAATATATTTTTTTAAATAAAAGTTCATTATTTGAATAAAAAGAAAGTGTTTTTATTTGATATTATTTCATAAACATTTCCCACTTTAAGTCCGAAATTCCTTTTTAACGGACAAATTCTACTCCGCCATTTTATGCATTAAAACCCAATGACCTATAAGACGAACCAATTGTACGGAACTATTTATTATGCTAAAATGGTCTTTATAACTATGGCAATAATGTTTGTTCTAGCTAAAAATGTCGAATAAACTTTAAACCCTATTTCAAAGCGTGCAAAGTCTCGGGTCTTCAGCCACATGTCAAAATTGTTCTTTTATAGGACGTGCGGTCAAATCCACAATGTTAGAAACAAAATTTCAGGACTTAGGAGGCTAATCAATAATCAACTCATACATGATGACTTTAGCCCACACTGAAGTGGACATAAAATGAGGACATCTCTTCTATAAATATATAATTGTTTTACATTAAAATCTTAAAATAACAGCAAAAGATACTTAAATCTTGGTTCATATAATTAGTAACAAAGAGTGATTGTCAAAATGTATGCACTGGTGTTATTTACACAGTAATTGATGGCAAGAAAACACAATTTGCTTATACATATTGTTTGTGCGTAAGCAGTAGCCTGTTCCACCCCAATTCAATACCTCACCCGTCTTGCCCCCTTTCCCTCTAACCCGTACCAAGTGGGCAAAGACAGTGCGCTTTATTGAGCAAATTCGTTCACATAAAAACGCTTTGTGGCTAGGTCTCCAGTCTTGATTGTCGCTCGCAAACTTATCTGTAGGGTGGACATGTCGCGCTGCAAGTTTTTCGTATTGTGCAAATGAATTTGTGATGGTAAAATGCAACTAATAGTTCACGAGGAGAGGTGAAATCTTTCATTAATCCTAGGGTCTAGAGCTTAGAATCCAAGGGGTAAATATTATATTTAATAATATGTTAATACTCATTAGCACTTCACACTGTGTTGTTCATAAATGGAACCATTTGTGCGCATACAGATATGACGCTTTAATGCTTATTTGAATCAGTATATGTGAGTGAAATGGTATAGCTGTGGTTCACAGCAAGCATTTTTTAAACTAAAATTCTTTAAGATAATTCTCCATCTGTAAGTAGCACTTAAGATACAGCTTATTTTTAGGATTAATATTCGGTACAGAATATTTAATTTTGTATATTTCTGCCATGACTCATTATTCCTTTACAGATTCCATATTTTGAAGATGTTGGAGTCAAAACATTAAATTATTTGGACTCTCTTTTCCAATGGGACAACTTACAGAAGTCACAGTTTTACAAAGGCTTACCTCAAATCATACAAAAAATGCCTCACCGTATATGCATTTACAGGATATTACCCTGTCTTACAAAGGAGTTTGTAAACCCTCCCATGGTACCATTTGTTCTACCAAATGTGCTCCTAATAGCGGAGAACTCTTCTAAGGATGAATATGTCAAATATATTCTTCCAGTCCTAAAACCAGTCATGCTAATACAAGATCCTATACAAATACTTCTGATTTTTATGCAAAAAATGGAGCTTTTGCTTAAACTAACACCAGGAGATGAGGTCAAGACTGATATCCTACCAATGTTATACAGAGCATTGGAATCTGATGCGCAACAAATTCAGGAGCTTTGTTTGTCTGTATTACCAACTTTTGCATCATTAATAGATTATCCAGCAATGAAAAATGCTTTGTTACCTAGAATCAAAAAGTTGTGTATTAGCACTAACTATATATCAGTTCGTGTCAACTGTTTGCTTTGTCTTGGCAAGCTTTTAGAACATTTGGATAAGTGGTTGGTGATGGATGAAATAATTCCATTCCTTCCCCAAATTCCTTCAAGGGAACCGGCAGTTCTTATGGGGATCTTAGGTAAGTTTTTTTTAAACAGCAAAGAGTAATATTTTATTTCCTGATGGTAAAAAATACACATCTAAAAGTAATTTGTAATTTTTTTGTAACTCAATTGGATATTTACAATATTGTGCAACCATAACTTTGTATTTACATTTTGGGAGTAACAAAATCACGTAAACTTAAGACAGTTTTTTATGTATATGCATTGTTTTTTTAGGTATATACAAATTAACTTTAAGTCACAAAAAGCTTGGTATAACAAAGGAGGTGATGGCAACGAAAGTATTGCCTTTCCTTATACCACTATGCGTAGAAAATGGTCTGACATTGAATCAATTCAATGCCCTCATATCTTTAGTCAAACAGATGATATCAAAGGTGGAATCAGAGCATCGTACAAAGCTGGAGCAACTGAATTCAATACAGAATGAATCTAAGTAAGTTGAGTTTTTTAATTTATCACACATGAAGTATAAAATCAATGGTAAAATGCTACCAACAACATTAAAGATGTTTTGTTGGAAATATTTGTAGAAATTGTAACAGTTCCAGTTTAACCATTACTTATGTGAGGCAAATACTTGTTTAATGACAAAGGTACAGGCCATTCCATATTAAAATAGTTATCTAAAGTATTGTATAAATTTATCCTAAACATAAAAAGTTTTAAAAAGTAGTATAACATCTTAACTGTCTTTATTAACACTGACTAATGTGGAAGTAAAATTAAGTTGATATTAAGGTCTGTATCACATTGTAATAAAATCTGATATACCAGGTTGGCTACTTCACTCCCTGTTACTAAGATGGTTATTGGCAATTTGTAATATTGTCCTCATTTATTTTTTTTTGCACATATTAAAGTCATCAAAGTATTGCTATTCTATGGCTCACTATAAGCTACTTAGTAAGAAAGACCTTTTTGTTACCAGAATAATGGAGAATGCTCTAACTACATCAGATAACTTAGTGCCAGCACCTACACCGCAAAATGATATTGACAAAATGTTTTCTGGACTTGGACTAGATGCATTTTCTTTTAGTAATACCAAGCCAGAAAAGGTTGATACTACCCTTCCAAATGTCGAAAGTGGGTCTTTGAGTATTGAAGAGAAACAAAGGTAAGATATCATGAATTCTCAGTCGATCAATTATGTTTATTTGTTTTCGTAGGGGATACATTTGAGATCATACATCTGTTTATAGCGTTCTACTATATCAATTATTTGGCATTCAAATCTCATAAAACAAGAATAATAAGTTTTTTTCACAAAATAACTAACTGTTGCCCATGACTTCATAACAAAAAAGCAATCGTTTTTGTTACTTTGACCAATTTAAAAAAATTTTTTTTCAGGATTGCACAACAGCAAGAAACTGCTAGAAAACTATCAAGACATCCTCCACCTACTGCGTTACCCACCCCCATTTCATCCCCACCACAACCAAAGCCAGTTGACTTAACGAGTTCCTTGCTCCAATCAAATTTATCCCAACTGTCCCATAAAACAACAGTCAATGCTGGACAAAGTTCTTACAATCCTCCAATAACTCAAAATTCAGGTTTTCAAAATAATATGAGTTTTAATAGTCAACTAGCACTACCCCCTAGCACTGGTTGGTCGAGTCCTCCCAGTGGCAATTACAATCCCAGCTTAGGATATGGTAATTTAAGTAATTTTACAAGTCCAACTGGTAATTTAACAAGCCCTGGCGGTAATTTTACAAATCCTAGTAGTAATTTTACCAGTCCTACTGGTAGCTTGACTAGTCCAAGTGGTAATTTTAACAACAAATGGGCAAATAATCAAAGTAATCAAACTAGTATGAAACAAGATTGGTCAGCATTTGAATCGTTGTTGCCTAATCAAAGTCAAAACAGCAATAGTAATATTAATGTTAAGAAATTAAGTGACAGTGAAATGATGGACTTGCTTAGTTAAAGTTTTATAATCATTTATTTGAGGTATTATTATTGTATGGAAAGATATAATAAACCAGCTGATGATTATGATTCTAGATATTATTTTGTATAACACACAAAAAAATAAAAGAAGCTGGACATAACATATTATGTTTAATCTTTAATTAATGTACTATATATCTGTATTTAATGTTGCTTTTTCGTGTTTCAAAATATCTAATTATGTGTAAGATTTTAATATGCAGGAACTAGATTCATGATATACTGACTCAATTACAAACAGAACAGTAGGGCTACTCTTGAATCTCGATTTTATGCACATTGAAAATTGGAATCGGATTTATCATTATAGGGTATTCTTGAACACAGTACTAGCGGATTATTAATATTTATTACTAAAAAAAATCAACTATTCCGATAAACATATTATTTATTATTATCTAAATGTTTAACATTCGGTAGTATTGTGTACAAGAGTAATGAAAATGCGACCCCAATGCCAATATTACATGGATCAAGATTCAACAAAAGGTAACCCTACACATCAAATATGCTTTAAAGTTGTGTTTACTAACTCAAATTAATTGTAAATCGATTCGATATCTGATTACTTTGGCTTAAATATTTTAGTTCATGCTTTAACTGTTTAACCGAAAGATGAAAATAATATGGAGCTTCGCAGTGGCTCAAGGATTTAACTCGCAGCCTGCGTTGATCGCGCGTATTTGTTGAGTAATCCACGATTGTGTATAATTACATTATTCTGCGGGTGTTGGTTAATTACTACAAATGCTGTCAATTCAATAATAAAATTAATTTAAATGTTTATTTCAGTTGTATAATAGGACTTTGATTAAAATAAGTTTATTTTTAATTCATACTGTTCATTTCATTCCATCATAAATCATTGATGTGTGATTGATTGTCAGGTATGTAGAGCTTATTTATAAGATCACATTTGACAGTTTATCTAAATTTAATTAACAATGTAATTTTGTAATAATATTATTTTCTCCAAGCTAAAATTTATACACAATATTTTTTGAAGAACGACAAAATAATAATTATTGATATTTTACTTGGAAAAAAATCTAAGATGGGGATATTTTGTCAAATGTGGTCTACCTAATTAAATGGTACTAGTAGGTAGATATTTCATTAATTTAATATGAAATAATTAGGGAAAATGTAAATTTCTCTCAGTGAGATTTGGATATGTAAAGTGGATGGCTGATATTAAGTTTAGTAACATGTATGAAATTGCTTTTTAGAAAACTGCTAATAAAATATTTTTATTAATCATTTTGTCCAGATGGTTTCTACGGAATCTTCATTTTATGCAAATTGGATACGTCATTTTAGGTAGGTACTCTTGAACATAAGACTAGTAAATTATTAACATATTGTTATAAGAAATAAATTATTTTATCGCATTCGCTGATTTTTTTGAAATTAAATGCTAAAGGTTCCAAATTCCATAACATCGAGATTCAATAGTAACCCTACAGATTGGCAAAAAAGTCATTCCTATAGATTATAAGCTTTTTATTTAATATAACTAAATTATTGTAACTTTATTATTTTTCTAGTAGCTTAAGTTTTGTCCACACTCATGGAATAGTGCTTCAGTTTGTTAAAGCTTTAAATTAAATTTTAATTGGTCTAGCTCATTATGATTCATAACTAGGTCTTTTCACTTTCACAACAACTTCCCTTTTGACTGCGTAACCACTGATTTTCGTACAGTCCCTCTCCCCCAGTTCTATTTTTCTGCCCTTTGATTGGCCGGTTACGTTGCTAAGTTGATGACGTGACTATTTTCTTAACGCGAACGAGTTACACGGGGTCAGTTACAAAATAATGTTTTAGATTAATTTCAGTAACTTTTAGGTACTTAAATTTATAAATAAAAAACGCTTTATATTAAAATTTATTTTTTGAATGTTGTACAGGTATATTTTTAACATATTTGTTTGAAGTTTAAAAAATGTTTTTTGTGATATTTTTTGTTTGTGTATTCATTTTTTAATTTATATTACCATTGCATTTATTTTACTTTACAACACATTGATAGACGTTTTATAGGATTGGATGGCAAACAAGCAGATATATGTATTATTTGATGGCATGAAGTACACGTCGTTAAGTCTTTAATCAAACTTTAACCTACAAAACCGAGACACAAAAGTGGCGAGCATTCATTTTTATGTCACATTTACGTAATACTTATGCTAACATAGTAGCCATTGACTACAGGAAATAGTAATATATTTATTAAGTATACTTCGCAGAACATATCCATTGTGATTTTATTTTATTTTTGTTTAACTGAATGAAAACGTATTAAATATTATATTAATTAATATAACATTAAGTGGAAGTTACAAAATTGTCTTATGGAAAATGATCTCTTTATTAAATAAAGATACAAAAACAAGTCTTGTTTTTATTAAACCCTTATCTCGGTAAAATGATCGCAACCCATTTTATAGTACCTAATACATAGATTAGACATAAACATTACAAATAAATAAATTTAAAACATTTTGTTTTCGGGCATATTGAATTAAATAACTATTAATTTATATGACGGAAAATATTACATAAGTGATCCAAATATTTCAATCACTATCACTTAAATGATCACTGTGGTATAGCGGTCCAGCTGTTGAACTTGCCTTCATGAGGTCCCGGGTTCATTTTCCGTGTCGGGCAACAAAAAGAGAATGATGTTTTTAAAATTTCCTAATAAAATAATGTTGCTCGGGATTGGATGTGCGTCCGGTTGGCGATAGGCTTGCCACCTATCACATTGTATGGCTTAGTGTCTTCGGCTAGTCGTGGGTGCCGTGGTTGTGCCTCTGCCTTCCTCCTCGGGGATTTGGGCTTGAAGATACTTACTTAATAGTTAAAAACAAAGTCGCTTTCCGCTGTCTGTCCCTATGTATGCTTAGATCTTTGAAACTAGCCAACGGATTTTGATGTGTTTTTTTATGGGTAGAGTGATTCAAGAGGATGCTGTTTACATGTATCATAACATAGAAGTTTGTGCACCTGTTTCAATCTGGGACCGGCTGCTACAATGAATAATTTTTTCAACATTTTTTTAATCACTCTCTCAGATCCCACTGTTGCGAATGTGGTCGAAGAAAACTCCAACGTCTCTTTGAACAAGTTCTTTTTTCTAAGATAATGTAGGTAAAGCCCAAAAGTACTTCACCAGTATCCACTTACGGCCAATTTTAATAACCTATCTCTAGATAAAGATAGGCCTTCTAGAGTTTTGTTTCTGAGGTATTTCTGTTAATTATAAAAAAATAACAGCGGTTACCTGGCGTCTGACCTAAAAAAACACGATCTATCTTAGATAGGTTATTACTTATTAGTAGGTATTGTCCGTTAGTCACCCACACAAGCGTGTTTGCAACTCACAGCTTTGCTTGACGTTAATATTACACTATTACTAATTAGGTGAATGTGATTAAAGCTCGTTAAAACAGAGTTTATAAGAGATTATAATTTGAAATGTTTGGTTATTAGATCGTATGCGCTACCATACTCTGTCTTAGGCTGAGCGCACAGTCTTATTAAGACTTCATAAATCCAAATGAAATTATTTAATTTGAAATTTTCCGCCAAAAAAAATGTATACGTATTATGGCATAACAAAACAGGCAAAATAGTGCGCTAAGAATGAATTGGACTTTCAGGAAGCCGGACTTTTTGGCGGAAAATTGCAAATTGAATAATTTTATTTGGATTTAAGTATGGATTTCCGCAAAGTAATGCCTTCTTCTATCAATTTTCTTAAGACTTCTGTCGTTGGAAGCCGACAATTGGTAGACTTTTTGGTACAATATGAATGGATAAAAGGTAATTTTGTCTAGAAACGTTTTGCGCGTTTTCGTATGTTTTGTAACGCAATAGTCTATCCTAAGACTCCCGTGACTACAATATGCGCTCTGCCTTATAGTCTTAGTTCACATTCGGCCAGAATGCTGGTCTGAGCTGTAACGAACTGCTTCGTATATACGCTTATTTATATATTGTAGTAACTATAACAAAAAATGGCGTTAAGGATCCTGTTGAAACTATAGCACGAAGTGTCGTGAAAATATTTTTATTACTCTTTTTTTCTATAGTGAGTAGCGCCATCGATACACAATCTATGAAACTATTTTTATTTTAGTATTGAAAACTGTATTAACCAATTATAAGTAGATTGCACAAAATACAAATAGATGCCTTTATAGTAAATAAGTATTTTTTTATGATATTGGAAAGCAAACAAGCAGACGGATTGTCTGATGGTAAGAAATTCACGCCGCCTAGACACACCAAAGGTGTTATTGCTGCGTTGCCAACCTGAGGCCGGGATGTTAGGATTATCCTTCGAACCGAAACACGTCAACGGTGAGCACAGACGTTCTAGCGACAGGAATAGGTACAGAGGTGGTACCAATCCGGGCGAGTCGCTGCTGCGGGCGAAACTCTAGGTACCACCTAGTCAGATGTCACGGTGCTAGTGACGGTTAGCCTATACTAGCCTTTAACGAGCTGCTTGGTAGGAAGGCAGACGGTCTATTCTGCAAAGGAGCCCGGACCAACAACCAACGGGTAAGTATTGAGAAAATGTTACGCTTGCGTAAAAAAAAAGCGAATTTTTTCGATCTCGCTCCCATTCCACTTAGTCCGTGAACCACGCGTTAAGGAATTTGTTCCAATAAGTCGAGTAAGGAATAAAACAAACTATAGACATTATAAAAATAATTTATTATACGTCGTTCACACTTACAAAATATAAGTATTTTTATTTAATTGGTCCTTAAGAATAATACTTAAAGCTATATTTTATTTTTTGGTCCACATTACAAGACACATCTTGGTTAGGTCATTGTATTATTTTAAATTGACTTTATTTTTATAGTAAAAAGTTTTTTGGCTTTTGATATTTTATTCGTTGCGAAAGGTAATAAAAAATAAGTATAACGAAAATAAGTAAAAAATAAGTAGTTACACCATTGGAACTAAAATAAGTCTGTTGTATCACAAAGTGCATATTTAAAGTACGAGTAGGTATCTAATGAAATACCTGTATCTGCAACATGAAGCTATGGACTACTACTGGAGGTTACACTCTGAATAAAAAAATCTGAAAGTCGTGTGATGTATATTGACAAAGTCAAAACGAAAGAGAGGTCGGTACACTAGAGGGAGTCAGGAGGGGCGGCTTGAGCTCGTGTAGCCCCCGCGGCTATAACTAGTAACTTTGCCGTCGTAACAAGAAAGTTTTTTCATCTTCCAACAAGCTATTTTCTAAGTATAGTTTACAGTATGGTATTACTTACGGCCTTTTTCTTATGACGGCAGAATAACACTTTCCTGCTTGTAGCCAGGAGCGTCGCCAGCCGATGGCCTAGAGAGGGCACGATGATACGGACATTGCGAAAAATATGAAACGTAGGTTAAGTCGGGAGTCAGGACTCGAGTTTTTGACATGCATTTCATTTCCCGTTTGAATAGTAGCAAATTAGTAGTAATAGTACTAGAATAATCGATCAAGCAAGTCAAGACAGGTACATATAACTATTTACAAGACAGGTACATATACATATATTTGCTTTATATTTATCAACTTCTGTAGAAACTCTAGGGGAGGACAGCTGCTCCTCTTGCCCTTGCCCCCCCTTGGCGACACCCTTGTCTGTAGCACATCTCTGCGAAACTAAGCGGCGAACCACGATAGTTCATATTTCGTCTTGTGTTAAAACACAAGATTTATGGACGACGAAATGTATCGAATCTCGCTGCCGGCTGCCCATAGAACTTCCAACACAAGGGGTAACCCTATCGCGGTTTTGCGGAAGTGTGCTACATTTTAATCTCTTCTTCCCTGATAGGGTACCCGCGGCGCCCCCTGAGATGGCGGCGCAAGTGTGTATTGTACACTCTGCACTATACCTACGTTAAGCCGCTCCAGGGAGTCAGCAATATTTAATATTTGGAAATGATATACATTCTTTGTAAGGATTGTAACCTCCAGCTTCCTGGAGGTTCAAGTCTGCTCATTGAGTTCCTAACAGTGTCCAAAACAAGAAAAAAGCGACGTCATCGTTCCCGATCATATTTCGAAACCAACCAATCATGTCAATTTCCAAATATTGCTGACTCTTTTTGAGTCTTGTAATATCAATTAACAAAGTCAAAACGAAAGGGACCGGTAAGTAATAAGGGAGAGAATCAGCAATATTTGAAAATTGGCATATCTTTCTTACCTCTAGTAGTAATGTAGCTTCAGGTTTGGCTAACTTGACGTACGTAGCTAATTGGTTCCTGTTTGTTTTGTTTTCAAAAAGACTAGATCGATGAGTGATTGAAACGATCACGTCACTTTTTGTTATCTTGGACAGATGATAAGTATTTTACTTGGCCGCTCCTAAACGCTAATATTTTGATTACAGTTCTTGTTTTTTCCCTCAATAGGTAAAAAAAATACCTAACCAATTATGATTTGATTTACTAACCAATTTAGAGAGTTTGACTTATAATCGACCGAGTACAAAGGTAAATACGTTGCATGTAAAAAAATATTACTTTTTGAGTAAATATTATTGCAGCGCAGACCAAGCCACTTATAGACAATAACGCTAGTAGCGCCCTCTGTCGCTTTTTCTACCTATCGCCGTCTCCTAAACGAAGCTGCTAAGAAAATGCCTGCTGCTCCAGATTGAAGGAGGCTAGATATGAAGAAACATGTCTTGTACTCGTAGTTGTATGACACAGACCAAATCATTAGTACAATTGCAACTATGGTGTTTGCACTGGTCATTGTAGCTGTTGTGTCGAAGTCATTCAGCGAATTGTACAGAGGCTGTTGAAGGAAACTACAAGCGGCGGTGGAAATGCTAGCAATCATGCACCACACCACGAGGTAGCTCTTGTTTGTGGACAGCGTGATGCCTGAAAATATTTTAATATTTTACGTTTTGTTTTTCCTGTTATGTGAGAAGTCAGCGGTCAGACACACGGCTTTTCTGCTGGTAATAGATAACCGTGACCTATATTATATGCTTTCTATAGATGTTCTGTGGCCGGCCAACTATCCTGTGGCCGGGATGTTAGGACTATTGTGTTAGTCGACCGGATACTGAACCCTTCGGGCAAATGACAGAGTCATTATGGCAGCAGAAATAGGAACATACGCTGGATCTCTACTCGGGCAAGTTGCTGCACAGCATCCTATTGTATTTATATGTATTTTCTAAGCATCACAGGAAATCTCTGTGCTTGTTTCACTCCCAATAACTTCAACACGCACAAATTTAAAGCATAGGTAGTTATATTTTTTTCATCCTTATTTTACTATTCTCGTCTGGCTAGGATGGACCTACACATAGAAGAAAAAAACTGTCGACTGACTATGTATCTAAGGCAGGGTCAGGGTCGAAAACGTTTTATCTCAAACCACAGCCTTAGACAAATTTTATCGACACACAGACTTTTAAAATTATGCGTCTATGTAGGTAAGCTTTCGTTTATACAAAGGATTATTTTTTAATTCATTAACATATTATTCTGCAGCGCCAGCTAAATATATATATCTAGGACTCCTGTGGGTTTTACATCCAAACAATTCTTGCATAATGATTATGCACAATTAGAGCGGATGGACGGTAGAGTCAGCCATTACGTTGTCGCTATTTAAGAAGTTTTCTAATCTACTAGCGTTTACAGTGAATAATTCGTGACACGAAAACGAGCACGAGTATCATTTTTCATCAATTCTAAGTCCGTCTAACGGGGCAAAGGTCAGAGGTCAGAGTTCTCTTTTAACAGTACGTATTTAAACTTACCATAAAAGCCTATGGCGCCGAATATACAGATAAGCGCGTACAGACGTGACTTCTCGTTGATGTTCTTGGGCATCGTCAGACACATCACGATGAAGCACAAGGCTGGTACGTGTGATATTGATGTCATTATCGCCACCTGAAAAAGAAAGTGGAAAGTTTGGTTGCAAAAAAAGTATTTATTAATTTTCCGTAGCGGTATACTTAAGAAGAACAAAATACCTACTAATAAAATAGTTTTCAGTTTGGAGATACTTTCAATATTGACACATCCGTGAGATCCCCTTGAGATTCTAATGATTAGCTGATCACTTACTAGGTGAACCCCCCAGATTTTTTTTTGCCTTTTAATTTCACTATATTTATAAAAAGTTAACTTACCGACCAAATATTTAATGATGGATTAAGCTCCCAGAGCATAGGTGGAAACACCACCCCAAGTAAGAGCACAGAGAATGTCGTACACAAGTGAAGTAAAGTGTATAAGTAGAAATTTAAGTCCAACAGCATATTGGTTATCGTTATAAAATTCTTTTTCAAAGAGGCTGTCCTTCTCGCACTTCCAGGAGATAAGTCTGCCGAAAATACTAGTCCATTTGATGGAGCATCCACTGTAGTTTCCCTGTACAACGGACGAGGATTCTGATTTTCCCTGTCTATGCTTTCCAGTTCTTGATAACCACTTACGTGGCCTAAACCAGATATATCTAGGGTACCAAAGTCAGACGAAAATCGATTTGACGTCGAACCATCGAACATGTTGCTGAAATCTGAAGAAAATCTTGCTTGTGTGTTGTTTTCTCGATGTTGGACTTCTGGATCAAGTATTTCCTTTGCTCCTTTCTTTGACTTGAAAACAACAACATCATTCACGTCTTCATCTTGTGTTATCGTGTTAACAGCAGCAATTGTTCTGCTTTCTGGTTGTTCTCTTGGTCTTGGGTTTTGATTTGAAAATATAACTTCGTCTTCATCTTCTACTGCTCTAATCATATTGTATGTGGACTTGAGGACACGTTCGATGTATATAGGTCGAGTATAAGCTGCTAGGAAGAAACAATTCTGCATAAGGATAGCTGCGTAGATCATGACTACCACGTCTCCGGTGTAGGTTTTGGAAAGATAACCTACAAGTAGAGGTATGAAGACATTGCCTATGGTAGGTGCTATACGCACGATTCTTTGCGCCATAGTAAGCTTTTCCCTGAAGAAATGTGTAATGATTACATCCGTCTGTTGTCCTGTCAGCGCACATCCAACACCTGCAATAAAGTTAGTTTCGTAGTGATTACCTACTTGCTCGTTTGTACATGCGATCAAACTGCCATATTTAGTAACTCTAGTAGTAGTAATAGTAGTAGTAGTAGTAGTAGTAGTAGTAGTAGTAGGAGCAGCAGCAGCAGCAGCAGCAGCAGCAGCAGCAGCAGCAGTAGTAGTAGTAGTAGTAGTAGTAGTAGTAGTAGTAGTAGTTACTACATATTAAATACTCTGATATGAGTGCTACGTACGTTGTATTGCTTTGCATCCCTACTGACAAAGTAGAGATGTAGGGACACAAGTTGAAGCTATGTAAATAGTTATCTACATTGCGGTATCTTATGTAGGTAAGCTAAGATAATACGTAGCCTCTATTTGTTTCCTTTGATATACTTCCTTTGATTTTGTCAAATCATTATTTTATTTCCCCGTGTTGGTCTGGGCTCCTTTGTAGAATAGCCATCTGCCTTCCTTGCCAGGCAGCTCGTAAAAGGCGAGCATAGGCTTACCATAACTAACACCGTGACATCCGACTAGGTGGTAGAGTGTGGCAGCGACTCTCCCGGATTGGTACTACCGCCTTACCTATTCCTGCCGCCATAACGTCATGACGTGTTCCGGTTCGGAGGGTAAGATAGCCGGTAAACTTACTTTTGCTCGAGGCCTAACATCCCGACCTCAGGTTGGCAAATCACCATTACCACCTTTGGTGTCTCTAGGCGGCGTGAATTTCTTACCAACAGGAAATCCGTCTGCTTGTTTGCCTTCCTAAAAAAATAATACAGGTTTCTACATAATAATATGCCTCTCCCTATTCTTAGTCGTCAGAGAAGTCAGAGTAATGTTATCTTTGGCTTATCTTTTAATCATAAGTTACAAAAGGACTTAACCGATTGATTCATCATTTCTAAACGTCTTGTTATCTGCAGCTAATATGACGAAAGTTGAAATCAACGAGTAGTTTAAGTAAACTGGAACAGGACAACGGCAGGCGGTTAAAAAGTTACGGCAATAATAGTTCAGTAGGATTACTCTTGAATCTTGATACAAGTATCATTCGAATTAGAAATTAGAATATTATATGTCATGTTAGATACTCGTACTTTTAAACTAGCGGATTAATAATATTGTAACTACAAATAAATTCAACGAATCCAATAAAATAATGTATTGTTTATTATTAACAGGTCTGTAATTCGCCAGTATTGTGCTTAAGAGTACCTACCTAAACTGAAATGGTTGATTCCAATTTCCAATATAACATGAATCGAGCTTCGAGAGAAACCTTACGGCTTACGGGATCGTATAAAATCCTACCTTATCCTATCCTACTTAGTCACTGAACAATATCAAGTCTGACTCATAGGACTTCAAATGATTTTATACTTAGCAAACGAAAATAGAACGGGCGTTTTGGCCAAAATAGACTAGGTATAAAATTCAAAGTTAACTAAGTGGGTACATAGTTCAAAATTTAAATTCTGCTTTTTTCCCTTTAAGTAAATATAATATATTCTGACAGCCCTAACATTTATCTGCTACATCGTAAAAAAATGTTATAAACGATATTTAACGCGTGGTTTAAGTTGTAAATATAAAACAAGGTTAACTTACCAATAATAATCCCAGCAAATATGTTGATGATATGATCATTGCTGTACATGTTAGTCGCATAACTGGATAGCAAAACACCAGCAACTGTCATACACAACCCTGAAAGGGCGCTAAACCTGGGCATATTGAAGATTTTCACTACAGCTCTACACCACGACTCTAGTAGTAATCTTATAACTATTAAAATTACAGGTACTAAGGCTAAGTCTACGTCCCATATTTTCATTTTTTCATCTTCTTCATGGTCCTCCTCTCTTATCGACTTTAATATAATCAGGCCATAAAGGAATAAAAGTGCAGGTACAGTAACGTTATATATCACCGCTGAAGTAACGATGACCCATCCATATCCTCCGTCAGGTGGTGTAGGTCCAATTTCTGGTTGTGAAGCAACTACTCGATCTAAATGTAAGTCTTCTACTCTGTTTCTATTCCTGTCTCCGAGGTCACTACGACTTTGTTGTATTTCCATGGTGTTTTAAAGGATAAACAATAGCTTCATCGCAGAAATGAGTTGTTCAATGATTTATCAAAACGGGCGTGTTATCTTATCAATTTAATCTTTGCTCTACATATTCGAATCCCCCGCCTAATTTTACTTGTTTGTTGTCTACATTTCATACTTATGAAGTTCTTTATTTATTTGAATTAAATTCACACTACATGCATTGTCCAAGTTTTATTCAAAATCATTATAGCAATTATATTGGTTACAATAATTTCTATTGTTTCCGATAAATTAAATAAATAGTTTAAGTTTAGAAACAAAAGAATCAAGTTTCTGAACATTCATTAAGTAAACTACTAAATTAAATTGTAATCATAATGATGTGAAATCGAGCAAAACAAGAAACATCAATACAATAACAGAATACAAAAAAAAGAGACAAATATATTCAACAAACATTCCATCACATTTCAATTATGTCGGATAATATCTAATATGTGTTCGTTTCAGTGTGACCGTTACTGATATATAAAAGTTACATTGGTATATTCGAGTATCTGAACAATGGTTATCTAAGCTTATATTTTTTACTGGTACTTACTGGTAATTCATTTCAATTGTCGTGGTATTTTTTCGGTTTAATTACTTCAAAAAACTAAAAAAGAAAATACTTAAGAAGTCTAGGTCAGAAATTCCAATCGAGGCGTCTAGTTTTGACTGTCTGCGCTGTCCGAATTTTTAGGCTTTCGTAACCGTATTTCACCTTAGTATTTGTTTTTATATTAGTTGGACTGTTTTTTTTCACTATGAAGCCCAAATACCAGTTTAAAAGATTTATGGACCGGATTGTTAGAAAAACTCAATTTTTTGAAGTTATACTTCTTTTGGCGCGTTAGGAAAAAATGATGAGGGTAAATTTTTACGATGCGCGGGCACACCATCATGAAAAACCGATATGATGAAGTTAGCTATAGATAACATTTTAGTTTTTCAAAAAAAGGTACCAACAAAGTAAAAGTAAGGACACCTAAGTATGTTGCGTGAGAACTGACAACTGTATTTTTTAAATATTTATTTATTTCTATGGTTAGTGTCATTTTGTCTACAAATGTAAAATAAGGCAAAAGATAAAATTAAAAAAAAAATATCATATTACGCCGAATTATCTTATAACTTTTAACGCGTGTACATAAGTACACACACAATTTTTTTTTATTTAACCAAAGTAAACGTTCGAGCTACGAGTATTGGCAAGTGAAAACGTGGTCTCAAATAAGTTGTAAAATGATATGACTTTCATTTGGTACTCAAAATTGCTAAAGATGTTACCCTTCTAAGAAATTAACAATTTACCAAATCAGAATTTATACTCTCCATAGTTGGCATTTGTTGGAATTACATTGTGTGTACGAGTCGTTGTGGAAAGTACAAAAGTTATTGCCAAAAATAAATACCTACATAATGTTACTCTTATTAATCAACGTATGGCAGTTTTTTTAAAGGCAACATTAAATTTAAATACAGCCATAGGTTTAAACCAAATTATTTATTAATTTGGTTTAATAATAATAATATTTAATATTTATTAATTTAAACCTATGTCTATATTATTATATAATTTTCACAAAGTATATAGACACATCTAAGTGAACCTACATTAAACAAAGTTTGACTAATGATTGTTATAGAACCAAACACATAGATTTAAATTTGACAACAGAGCTGTTGAATTAAAAAAGTTTCGGTTTGATGAATACATGTAGATAGTCACTATTGACTCAGGAAAAATAATTCTGATGGAAACTAATTCGTTTTATTTGTAACATTTTCAAAATATAAAGCATAAGTTTTGGTACAATTTTGGTGTCACGATTTTCTTTTTTTAGTAGATTTTAAATGTTTCTTTAGTAGGTTTATAAAATTAGAAACGGTCACACTGATTCGTTTGGTCGACCGTCGACACCTGTGATCGACGCTATCTAATGAAAAATGATACAAATTTATCAATTATTCAAAGGTAAATAATTGAAAGGACTACATGGATCGATTTACTACTTTGCGATTTCAAATATGTGATACTGATACTGGTTACTTGTGTTAAAAATTTGGAAAATATCCGTGTTCATAGTTCCGTGAAGTGGTAGCATTTACAATTTTAATTGCTCTGATTTTGTGATTTGATTTCACGGTGGATTATTTCAGGGTTTTAAATGAAACTACTCATGGGTAATGTGTGGGAACTACTAGTTATTTTAAACTGCAACAATGGAGACTGAGTCCGTCAGGTCGGAAGTCAGCAGCCGATCCAGGCGAAGCTCAAGACACAGGCAACATACCCACCGGAGCACTAGGTAAGTTTGCGATCTAAAATATTATCATCACGCAGACATTACAGATTTATCGATGTTTTGAGCTGTTAAGCTACATAAGAAGTACTTACATGATTAAATATCTTACTTTTACTTTAAATATTTTGGTATTAGTATAAATATGTAACTTATTTAGATTAGATAATGATTTCAATAACTTAAAAAGTAAATGAAATTATTTTTTAATGGTTAGTATAATAATAATATATATACTTTATTACTTAGTATATACAATATATAATATAAACTGACCTACTTATCACTGTTTTATAACACAAAATAAATATGAAACAATTATATTTTTATATTTTGTAGCAATGGTATGGTATATTATTTAAAAGATATATGGTTTTCTCACATCATTAGTAAAGTGCCTCTTGTGTGTAATCTTAAAATTGTATATTATGAAGTGTAAACTTTTAAAAGAGCAATGTTGTGAATGCCTCATGAATATAAATGTTATTGTTGTTCTGCATTTCTAGATATATGTTTTGAGTAATAGTCAGTTTAGATAATTTGTGGTACATTAGTTATTATGTCCTGTATTTTAGTTTTGTTTTAGTGGTAATGTAGCCTATTTGTAAATCTATATTTTTCATTCAGATTTGTGTTGCCAGGTTGTATCTTTATGTAATATTTTATCGTACATACTACACACATACAATAAAAAATAACAAACAATAGACCATTATGTATATATTTGGCACTTACTGAAGACCCATGTGTGCGAATTGCCTCCAACTTTGATTGCCTCAAGGTACAATATATGGCCAACACCATGATCATGTATTAAAACTGTTGTGCTAGTGGAGGCTTGTTGAGTAGAATAGACTATCTGTCTCTGTGCTAGGCATCTTATTAGAGGCAAGCATGAAAGAAAGAAAGAAAGAAAGAAAGAAAATAATTTATTTGCGGAAATATGTGTGTAAATGAGATGTTACAAAAATATTAAAGTATATCAACATATTCTACCATATTTTGGTGTGCAAATATTTTAACATTTATTATTTACATATGCTTTAACTTTTAAGCCAATCATTTATATTTATAACTAATTTAATTATTTATTACCAAAACATTTAAAAACTATAATTAAATTTAACCCTGACTACCGTTAGAATATATGACATTACCAACAAGACCACTGGAGGTGGTTGAGTGCTGTGCAGCATCTTGCCCGGGTAGGGATCTACTTATCTAATTCTGCTACCATGATGACTGTCATGTTCCAGTCTGGAGGGTAGGGTAGCCGGGTAGACTTGCACAATTGGTCTTCCATCCCTGCATCTTGACATCAATGATCCTGTAACATCTATGGACACAAACTTTATCATTGAGAGGTTTACTGACCTCTCACATCAAATAATAATAACAATGCTCACAAATACATGCCTATATACAAACTCAAACATACAGTGTTTGTGTTTTTTCACTCTGAAATGGTATTTAGAAAAAAAAATGAACACATAGATTATGACTTCCACAGGTTAGTTTTTATTAACTGTATGGGGTTTCAATTAACCTGCAGGCAAAATGCGATATAAATGTTAAGGTTTGTCTGAACTTTCAACTAGCACTGTATGATTACTCTTTTTGTCTGTTGACTGAGCACTAGGAGTGTGACATCAAAATATCATGCATCTGTATATAAAGCTCCTTGTGTTTGATGGTTCATTGTACCTTATTTTACTTTAGTTGCCTTATTTTACTATCACAGACTAAATTTTTCTTAGTAAAATTTGCACAGAGGGTAGATATACTAGTAAGGATAGCATGTAGTCATTTATTTCATTACTAAAACATAACTTCAGTGCTGTATTACTACATGTGTCAAGCATCCATCTCTTTTTTTATTATGATAACTTTTGTAAACTAAAAAACTCTTTTTAACAATAGAGTTTTTATATTAATACCTATCAATTTTTATTCAATAAATGGGAGAAAAGCCATTCCTGTTGTAGTTATGATAATTTTACTAAGCTGAAAATTTAAATTATACGTAAATTTAAATCACATGTGTCGATCAAGTGTCACAGATCTTACATGTCAGCAAAATGGTCTCCTCAAATGAAAGGATTAACATGTTACAAATTACAATTAAGTTGGTCAAAAAAAACTAAAATTCAAATATAAAAAAAATCAGTTATATTATTAAGTTTAATGTTTTAACCAACAATTTAAAGTAATGTTACATTTTTTTATCAATTGCAGGAGTACAAAATCACACAGAAAAGATTCAACTGATAACACAATGGCACCATTTCAAACAAGTGTAAATATTAATCCTGAGATTGGGAGGGATGGCCAAGAAGTTATAGAAGTTCAAATCCTACCACAGGATGAGAATTGGGGAGAAAATACTACAGCTGTGACAGGCAACACCTCAGAAGGTTCTCAATCAATGGAAGATGTCAGTAACTGGCCCATAGAGTCTGATAGTGGATTAGGCTTTGTTTGCTCCAGATATTTCGGGACCACAGTAGCATTAGGGTTGTCATTTGTTTCATTTGTAAGCCCTTTAGCTATGGTTGTTTTACCTAAAATAGGTTTTTTCCCTGGTCTTACTGACAATATAGCAATACAACCCAGTCAAAGAATACAGTTACTTGCTTGCACAGCGGAATGCAAAGGTATATTATTATCGTTAGCTTTCAAGCTTGTTCTACTTGGTATAGGAGTTTGGGCTGTGTTTTTAAGGCCTAGAAATGCAATATTTCCAAGAATGTTTGTATTTCGAGCAATGATGTTGGTTATTTTATCTGTTTGTACATTCTCATATTGGTTATTCTATTTTGTACAAATAACTGAAGCCACAAAAGCCTTAACTGTGGGAGAAGAAGCAATTGATTATAGTACTCTAGTGTCATATGTTTCAAGTTTTGCTGATACACTACTTTTTATACACTATGTGGCATTAGTGTTGATGGAAATTCGGCATTTAGAGCCTGTGTATTATTTGAAAATTGTAAGAAGTCCAGATGGCGAAAGTCGGTCATATGCTATAGGTCAGTTGAGTATACAAAGAGCAGCTGTTTGGGTGTTGCAAAAATATTATACAGAGTTCCCGATTTACAACCCTTATCTTGAGAAAATTCCAATATCAAAGTCTCAACGAAAGGGACAATCCAGTATCAAGTTTTATGAAGTAGATTCCAATACAAACGCATCTGGACAGGGAAGGTAAGTTAAGATACATTTTATTTTTATTATTTATATTACAATGAAGGACAATCCACGTATAGTATGGCGATGTACACTTGTAGGAGCGGCGGGTCGTGTGCCGGCAGCACAGGGCGGCGGCGGGACTCGGGCTCGGCCCACAACGAGCGGTACTACGAGGAGGCGGAGCGCGAGCGGCGCGTGCGCAAGCGCCGCGCGCGGCTCACGCAGGCCGCCGAGGACGCATTCGCACACGTGCGCCGCGTGCGCATCTCCGCTGCCAACGGTCAGTTCTGACGTCTTTACTTTCAATTTGCGGTAACCTCCAGCGCCAATGATAAATGGTCTTATTGACTTCGTAAACTCAGTAGATTTCAGAATGAGGAGGGGTTCAAATTATTGTCTGTGCAAATTATTTTGAATATAAGTATATTTTTTATAAAAGAATGTGAACAGTGACCGTGTCTAAGTACTAATTTTACGACAGCTCGACTGAAATGTAACCATCGTCTTACTATTCTTATCAGTTTCTAGTGGCTACGTGTAGATATTACCATTTTTTCATTAATACAGTATCAACTCGTATTCATTTAAAGTGCATGTTTAGTTTTGTTTATCAGTCTTAGACGTGTAGTTCTTCCCAATCGTTACAATAAGTTAGAACTTAAAGAAAGTAGACCTGTGTCTAATGTGTCAAGAAATTTTTTACAGCAACGAGGCTGTCCTCTCGGCTGTAAAAATTTTCTTGACACATTGTTATTTAGAATAGACTATCTGCCCCTCTGCCTGGAAACTTGTGAAAGGCGGGTGCAGGTTAAAAGGGTAAAAGTCGGCCGGGTAGGGAGGCGCCGTAGATAGGCTAGCTGGCGATGGCCCGACACAGTGCACGTGTCTGGTGTTGCAGGCGCGCTGGGCCCGCGCGAGGCGGCGGCGGCGGTGTTCCCGTCGCTGGCGCGGGCACTACAGAAGTACCTACGTGCCACG
>NJDD01000013.1:136094-154042 GCA_002245505.1 Calephelis nemesis
CACACACACACACACACACACACACACACACACACGCACGCACACACACACACGCACAAGCGCACCCACACACATATCCACTCAATGTGTATCAAACTATATTCTTCCAAACTAAACTATCTAACTTATATTCAACAATTTGTATATCCATTCCTCCACTTAACTAAGCGATTTAAGCTTCCTTTTTTCTTGAAATTGTCTCAATCTGTTACACTTCAGTGGCTAAACCGTTGAACCGATTTTGGTAAAATGTTATTTTTAATTTAAGTTCTTCTCCTGTTTCTGCACCCAATTTCATCACAATGATTTCAGTGAATTAGCTATGAAAGTACAAAACTTTTTAATTATATTCTATAATGATTTCATTCAGGTATTAGCGCATTTGGCTCGCTGCTTATCACAAGATGCCTCGCCTCGGGCATTCCTTGAGCCTTTTCTAGTAGAAGGACCAGTGCTGGCAGCAGAGCAGGAGACAAGGCCAGTCCAGCGTTGGTCTTTAATATCGGATGAGCTTCTAGCGAGACCTCTAGCTGACAATATTGAGTTCCAACTGCGTCAAGGGGACGTCTCGCTTATATGTTCTATAAAACAGCTGCCCAAGTTTAGTTTGACTGAAGAAGTGGTTGATCCCAAGAGCAACAGGTTTGTTCTACGGCTGAACTCAGAAACATCTGTTTGACAAGAGGAGTACAGCGACCGGGACGACTGTCGACTGGTATGACATTTGGAATATTTTTAGTTTTGCATTTAAAGGGATTTTGGTTAAATTAGTCAAATAAAAAAAAATGTCAGACAGGATTTGAATTTGCGACCTTCGACTCTCTTTTGTGGAGCTGCTGCTGTTTAAATCTATATTTATTGAAATTTGTGATCCCTTATCGATTGTGTCGGTAGTTTTAGTAGCATGGGAAAATAAGTTCATCCTTGCAGGTGAAATTATTTTTAATAATATTCTTAACTTTTTCTCTCATAAGTCCTTTATTGCCAGTTGTGAAAATAATAAAGTCGATCGTTGTGGTCTCTTTCTTCGAGATAATTAATTATTAGGATAGTTGGGACAGGTTGGGTCGTTTTCTCTAAACATGGTACCCGATGAATTAAAATAACTGAAATTTTAAAAACATGACAAAATTACTATGTGTCAAGTATTTTTCTCATTGAGACATTAAATGCTACCAAAATCCTTTTAAGATTCCAGTGTTGCTATCATAATAGTTTTAAGAAGAATATTTAATGCTAGTTATATCAAATACTCAACTACTGGAACGAGTGAATCTCCTTGTGCAATGATACCATATATTTAAGGGTTAATATGTGAAAATGTTAAGGCTGCTACATGTTACAGGGCTGCTATTTGAAATTGTCATCAAGTAATTTCAATATCATGGGTGATAGACATACCCATTCACTGGAATCGTACATACGAGATTTTGATTCCAGGAATCGAGGAATCAATTTAATAATTATCAATTACTAAATATTACAATAATAATTGTAACAAACAAAAACTCAGTAATAAAAAATACAAAATAGTGATTAATTTGTATGCCTAATGTAAAACTAATATTCTAAGATCTATAGAGTTAAATTGTAAAATGATTAGAAGTTCAAATAACTTGGTGATGATTCCAACATAGCACCTCTGGGATTAGTTAGAATTTAATTGTGTGACATCATTGACTTTTACCGATACGAGACTGTTATTGGCTTTTACTTGGCAACCAAGTATATGTAGCACGCCTTAGATTTTCATATTTCAAATTTGATTATCTCCTGCATATACAGGGTGTATCTAAATTGCCATATAAAAACTGAAGATAAATTCTTAAAATTTATATATGAATCCAGTTGTTATAACTGTAAGTTTTAGTATAAAAAACATTTATGTCTATCAAAATATGTCAAGTTTCAGGGTGACCTGGAAACATATTCTGTCCAACATCTGAATAGGTGTTGTTGAGCCCAACAGTCTTTGATTTGAATAGCTAGTCGTTGGGTGATCCCACTCTTGACAAAAATATGAACTATGTATGTGTGTATTAATATAATGATTTGTTACTGACACACATACCCTATTAGTAATTATGACTTTAAAAATGCTTCAAATGCAAGCCTGTTACATTTAATTATAAATCAGAATTATCTAACACATGAGTTAGAAACCTAAGAAATAGTCTAGTAATCCCTTAACTAACGTAATTTGATGGAATAGTTATCTTTCAATTGATAACTATTTTAAAATTTTATAAAGAATTCAGTTGCAGCAACATATATAGTTGTCGCAGTGTAACCCACCTGGATGCACCCTGTATATAACAAAAAGACTTTTTGGCATTTACATATTAAATTTAGTGTAATTATTGGCAGCTAGTATTAATTTGTAAATTTTGTGTCATAATTTTGTGTTAGTATAATATAATTTAGTGAGTCAAGGGACAAATACTAAGACATTGCTAGAAAATATTTTATGGTTATAGTATTTTATGGTTTTAAATATGCTAACGTATTCGAGCCATTGCATGCGATTTTTGTATATCTATGTTACCTTACGTCACGTTATACATTAAAAACCGTGTCAAGATACAAAAAAAAATGTCTTATTATATTTCAATTATTGCATTTTAATAAAAATAAATAAATTCTGTATCGCCTCTTGTGCTCTAGCGGTTCGGCGGCGGAATTGACTTCTTGAGCCGGGACCTCAAAGTCGAGAAACAAAAAAAATGTGTATTTACAATTTTCTAATTAAAAATAATGATGTCCGTGATAGCATAATATGTGCAGTTCTTTTTTTGTTGTGTTAGTTATTATTAGAAAGTTTGTGTTGAAATAAAATTCATATTTATAATTAGGGTAGGACGTCTATCGGTTCAGTTAGTTAACAGTTAAACTCTATAAAACAATATGGTGATTGTAACAACACATAAAACTCGAGAGCGGATGGACTCGATGGACAGTCTCGAATAACAGAATAACTATTAAAACATTGAAAAACTAAGACATGGCACGGTACTGGCAGTACGAATTTCACCGGGATAGCTAGTATGTAGTCTATTGAGATAAATATAACGCATGTTATGGCTCGCATATGTGAACGCGTGATATAGATGTCATCTATATATAAATAATAATAAATAAATAGGAGATCAAATTTAACATTTCTAATCTGTTCACACAAACGGATGTTAGCTTCCGATTAAATGTTTTTTATCAATTAAAAAAATACAAATGTTCATGTCTACTAAGGAAGAGATAAAGAAAGGAGGCTCAACAATTGCATGTGTGAAAACACAGACATATTTTATCTTTTAATTGCAATAGTTTTGGTATTAAATTTCATACATACACTGTTGTTAGTGATTGTTTTTCGAACATCATTTATTATACTCGTTGATGTAAGTGTTTGAGAAAAAATAAAATGAATTTGATGTGTATTTCAGGAAGTCCTGAAAATTTTGTACGTAACAAATTAAATACATTAAATGTTTTAATTTTTTTTAGCAATAAATTATTATTAATTGTTGAATAATGAGAAAAAATCTTATTTGTTTATAAATCTGCCCTATGTGGTTAAACGACGTGCGTACGAACTATAATAATACTGTCGTCTGTGGTATAGCGGTCCGGCGTCGGTCTTAGTTTTTTGAGATCCCAGGTTCGGTTGGGCAACAATGAAAAAATAAACAATAATGTTGCCCGGGTTTGGACATGTGCCCGGTTGGCGATAGGCTTTGCTTGATTTGGTATCTTCGATTAGTCGTGGTAGTTCGACTGGTTGTACTTCCACCTCCTCTACCTCTTCGGGAATATGGACATAAAGATACTTCTTTTTTAATTCTTCGTCTAAAAATGCTTATTTCAAGCTACCTCCATCTTATAAGAAAAGCAAATAGACGTTTAGTTTCGTCAATTTTGTTTACTCACAGAATTTCTACAGGAATATTTTTTATCGGAATTTTTTGACTAAAATTCGTCGTTTATTTACTACGAAAACTTTCTATCTGCCCCTTTTGTTTTTTATTTATTTAAAAGAAAGCAATAAATTAAAAAAATGCAAATTTTGAATCAATATTTCATTAATGGAATCAAAATTGTTAGATATGTATTACAAATAACATTTTCACATTTATGAGACAAAGGTGTGTAAGTCGTTGTATCGAGAAATGTATATCACCAATTATATCGAAATTACTCGGTGACAACTGATGACTCAAATCTTGCATCCCATATTTTAGGAAAACAATCGCTAAACACAGCTCAATATATTTAGAAATTATGAACAACTATTATATTAGTTATATTTTATTGTATAATATAGCATTAGGATCATATCATAGTTAAGTATTATATTTATTCAAAAACGTTTTGATGTAGCTTTACAATTTTTGATAATACTAGAATCTAGATTATAGTAGCGTCATATGTTTTATTACTGTATAATGCTGTGTTGCTTTTGCAAACTATCGACTGTTGAAAATGGCCTTAACCTTTAGTTAGTGTAAGTATTTAAAAAGTTTTGATTCTTGCTAACTGATGTTAGAACTGCGCTCTTTGTAATCAGTTTTCTTTTGATAGAAGAATCTCATTTAGAAATTTCAATAACCATTGGAATGTTATATTCGTGTCCTATATTTGTTTAATTAATATTTCATTTTAGGCAGCAAAAACAATTATCTAATAATATTATTGAGTTATTGAATTCAATGATTTAGATTTTCTTGACATCATATAACTTTATAAATTAAATAAAATTAGAAAAAAAAAATCTGCGAGATTTAAAAAACATCTCACTAAAATGTGATAAATTACATATTACTTAATTAATCAACACAACAACATAATTCCTTTTTTATATAGGATAAATTCTAATTTTTCTAACTTTGGTTAGAGAACTACTCGAAATTCTGGCAAATTCTAAAATTCCTAACCTTCCTAAAAGATGTAGGAGTTCCATATTATTCCACCAGTAGGTATTGATTTTAACGGACCTATCGTGGATTAATATTTTGTTGATTACAATGTTAATTAAAAAGGCGACTTAATAAAAATTACTTAAAAAAATTACGATAAAGGTCCTGTTTGAATGAGATTAAACAACTGTGTAGATATAACTGTGACATATTTTCTTCTACAAAGAAAGCGCAGTTAAATTTTATGTCACTCTTTGTGGAGAATACTTTAGCCTAAAATATATTATGTAAAGAAGGTTGTGCTTTTATATCACGAGCTCAATTGACCAAAGAAAAGAAGAAAAAGAAAGGTTCCACATATCACTGTCTGAGCTTGGCGTAAAAGAACTTAGGAGGAAGAAAATATATTGGTTGGGAAAAATGATTTAAACATATAAGTCTGTGTTTTTTGGTTCATATAAGATCCTATTATAGTGTAATGGTATATGGAAATAAAATTGTTTTACGAAACTCCAAATACCTATAACAAACAAATTGATTATGTCTAAATTAGGCCAGTAATACTCGAAGACTAAAAGTTGTAGTGACTAAGGTTGGGTATGTAAGAACGAATTTGTTTTTTAATTTCACACAATAACTCATGTTTGTCAATTATTACACATCAAACACTTCGATCAAATTATTACTGGTCTGACTTTTTTTTAGATTACAAAGTGAAGGGCCGCGCTCAGAGATGCCTGTAATCTTTTACTCAGTCATTATGTTGCATTTTTATACAATATTGTGACTTAAAGGTCAGCAACGCATCTTTGATACTTCTGGTGTTGCGGATGTCAGTGGACGGCGGTGATCACTTTCCATCAGATGACCCATTTGTTCGTTGACCTCCCTTATTATGAAATTAATTAAAGTTTCTGAGCGCAGCTTACCATTTTTGTGTCCTAGGTTGCAGTAATAATATATTTCTGTTTTGTAACGAATACGATTTACTTTTTTTTAAAAAGTCCGTACGCTAAGCCCAGTTCAATAATTTATTTTGATCGAAGTCCAAATGTGGCCATTATCTCCTACAAACAAAGAGACTGAAATAATTGTAATTTGCTCAAAAAGCCTTTTGTAAAACGCTTGTGCCTGCTTGTTGCTAGACTGTATGTTGTGATGTATTTATACAATTATGTTATAAAGAGGTGGCAATCATCGTCCTAAATTATATATTAACCATTTTATATTATCTACTTGTACTTTTTGCAAAAATTAACGAGATAATTCCTGTCATTAATATTTAGCCTCTTGACTTTGATAGCTGCTAAATTGTTTGTATGTAAAATATTAGAAGTATTTTTTCCTAATTGCCCAGTTATTCTCTTCATTCAAATCTCATCATCCAGCCGTTCTCTAGTTTTTTCACGTAGCAGCACATTTTGCGATTCATTCTTATTTATGTAAACTTCTTTATAAAATATAATATGTATAAAGTAAAACTGGTTTGTTTATAAATAATAAACAATTCAAATGGTAAATTTAAATAGAATCCCACAATCACAATGATAGAGTTTCTTAAAGCAAGCGATCATTTTTAGATTCTCGACATCAGCTATTTTTGAATATACGTTTTGTTTTTAATATTTTTTTAAATAATTATTCTGTTTCACTTCATTGTAACATGATTGTAGTAACACTAAATGCGTTTAAATATAAAAGGTATTTTAGAGCTAGTCACACAGTAACGTAAGTTTATTACGTGAAGCTATAATAATACTCCTGAAGGTTACAATCCTATCAAGGAATTGATGTTATGTGCAAATATTGCTGACTCTCTCTCTCTCTAATGTACCGCCCTTTCGTTTTGACTTTGTTAGTTGACTTCACACAACTCTGAAAGAGAGGCAGTTACATTAGAGAGAGTAAGCAATATTTGGAAATGAGATCAGTGGTGTCACTCTTAAAGCTCGATTTATGCAATATTGGAAATTGGAATCGAGCATGTCATTTTAGGTACCTACTCATGAACACAACATCGACGAATTATTAACATTTAGTTAATAGTAAACAATAAATTACTTTATGGGATTCGTTGATTTTATTTGTAACTAAATGTTAATAATCCGCCAGTACTGTTTTCAAAAGTACCTAAAATGACATATACGATTCCACTTTCCAATTCGCATGGTATCGAGATTCAAGAGTAACCCTACAGTTCTTTATTAGGAATGTTACTTCCAGTAGTAGTCTATAGCTTCATGGTTTATTGTAAACGGATAACTGAAGCACAAATATGGCTTTAAAATGTTAAGCACAATACAAATTGTAAACTTTTGTATGTTTTTAAATATATACAGTGAATTTATAGTTGTTTTTTTTTATTTTAATTTGAACTACGCTTGATACATTTTCATGGAATATGGCCTATTTTATGTACCTTATTTTCTTTTTTAACAGATTCTAAAAGAGAAGACCCTTAGTCAGCTGTTTTTTTTTTAATTTTTTTGTATGTCTTGTCCCATTACTCGATCAAAAGTAAACTATTTTAACGGTTCTTTTTTAAAAAGAAAGGTAAAGGTCACTCAAATTTTACCAATATCTTACTAGTTTTGAGTTATTTACGTCATCATGGATTATAATTTGTTCCAGTTTTATTTTTTATTTGTATATTATCCGTATTTAGTAGGTACTTACTTATAGTTATTAGTATTGTCTCTGCCGTATGTAAACACATTTTGTCTTGTTTATATTTCAATTACTGCTGTTGAATAAAAGTAAATAAATTGTATATCACCTCTGCTCTAATGGTTCGGCGTCGGAATTGACTTCTTGAGGAGGTGAAAATAGTGTTATTTTTGCGATTGTTATAAAACTGGCAAAAACTATTTAAATAAAAATTTTATAAGCACAATTTGTGAATCGTTTGAATCAGTTTATGTGATTATGAAACTAGGGAGTTGGTTACTCGAAAATAAAAAAAATACTTTTTTCTTTATTTTCTCTCTTTTTTGACTTAAGTATATTTTATTATCTTAAATAAATGGTGTTACATAAATTTTCAACTAAAATATTTGTAGTACAAGTGGTAATTCGGCTGTTTGTTTTCAATATCTTTAATATTTAACTTTTACAGTTCGTGGAGAGAGTTAGTAATATTCTCTTTGCAAATTTTAAAGGTATAATTAATCGGCTCAGTGGTCTAGCGGTTCGGTAATGATTTGACTCCTTAAAGTCCCGGGTTCCATACTCAGATCCGAAAACACAAAGATAATTTTTTTTTCGATTATTAATAAAAACGAGGTAGGTACGTTGTTCGGGATTGCGTAAATTTTTGTTTTAAATTATCAGAACACTCCAAACACCACTTTTTCTTACTAATGGCAGGTAAAGAAATAAAATTTTGCACTTAAACCTATCTCGATCACGCCCAGATTTCAACTAAAACAACTCATAAAAATCTGTGTATTTTTTATCGCTACTTACCATAACATCGCCCCTTTACGACGTGAAGGAAGAACTCCTGAACAGATAGACCAATTTTGCTAATTCTTTTTGTGTCAATTATTGTCAGGAGAAGGATGAAGCATGATATAATGAAAAATCAATACTCATAGTTATTAGGATAGGTCTGTCTAGCTCACTGGTAGTGTTACCATCAATATATTATTTATCTAGGCAAATAAGAAATTAACAATTTATTTTTTTTGCATACCAGTTGCCTAATGCCCGGTTCCTATATAATCAAGGAAACATAATCCATAAGTTTAACAATTCGTAGTTTGGGTGAAAGTAACGAAGCGTTAGGTACACATATTTTCAAAAAAAAATGTTCAGAGTTAATTATCGAAAACAAGCGGCTGCTGTTAGCAATGTTACTAATCGTACGAAATACCATCCGTAATCAAAACAACTCGTTTCTTTACTATAGAAACCGGGCATTAGTCAGAACGAATTTATTTGGTAGGTATTAGTTTCTTTTTTTACTTTTTACTTACTGAGTAAGTAAACTTGATTGGCTTTATGTTCCAGTATAAGGTTGGCGACTCACTTTTTAACTTTTTGTGTAGAAAAAACACGTCTTATTTCTTACAATCAGTATAGGACAGGAAGAAAACCAAACGATGCAATCGTTTGTATATGTTTGTATAATAGTTAACTTGGAAGTTTCTCAGTTTGTCTCTCTGACTATCTAAGAGAGGTTTGTGAAAAGACCAACGTCTTAGGAAATCTTTTTTTTAAATTTATAGTTTTTTTTTGTTTTCGAATTTAATTCATGGGCAATTAAAATGAATAAATAAAAAATATCATATGTAACGAAACATTTAATAAAAATTTAGATTATAAATAGAGGGCAAATTTTCTCTTATGACAGATTTATAAAAGCTGACCCATGAAAAAATAATAATTAAATATAAAAACACACATACATACATAATTAAAAATTTAAAATAAAATATGTTTATTCTAGAGTTTTGTTTAAACATGGTAATAAAATTAATATGGTTTGTAATTTCTTTCCATTAATAATGAAACATGATTCGTTGATGTAGAGCTAATATGCGCACCAATAACATTTATTAAATTTAAAATTAACCAAAAGTTGACTAATATTTTCCGTATTTGTATGAAAGATTATTTCACAAAATTAGAAAAAATATTCCCAACATAGTATTTTTTTGTAATTAATAATGTGTTTTTTTGTACAGTAAGTTTTTGTAGTGTGCACTGTATGTTGTACATTTATTTTATGCATTCTCTTTATTTTGGATTTGCTGCAAGAAATCTTGCAATTATCAATTTTAGAGATAGTCTCGCATTTTGTATAATTTTACATATTTAGTTGTTTTTTTGACTTTTTGTGTACAATAAAGAGTTAAAGAAAGAAATAATTATATGATGGGAATATTTTAAGAAAGTTAAATTATTTAACTTTACATTGAAATTGACAAAAATAGACTTTTCTTATATCTTGAAATTTGAAAAAAAATCTGTTCTCGACTGGCGCATACTATATAGACCTGGGACTGGGAGTAAAGCTATCAGATACATAAGTCGTTCTAGAATTTTCTATATACAATATTCATAAATGTGCTGACGTAGGTATATAAGAAATGTCAAATACCACCAGTTGAGCGTCTTCTTTTATGCCGGGTTCCTATAATTATCAATCCGTAATCCGTTATAACCATTGGTAGTTGGCCTAAAACTAACGAAACGTTGCTACTCGTGTTTCTAGTTAACAATCAATAACAAACGACGGTAATTATATTTTTTACTATTCGTAAAGAATGGTACCTTTCGTTAGCAAAACAAGTCGTTTCTTGAATATAAGAACCGGGCATTAGTCGTTATTTAAAACAGTCAAGTCTATTCTCA
Organism: Calephelis nemesis; assembly: GCA_002245505.1. Classification (NCBI taxonomy): domain Eukaryota; kingdom Metazoa; phylum Arthropoda; class Insecta; order Lepidoptera; family Riodinidae; genus Calephelis; species Calephelis nemesis. The sequence goes on from NJDD01000013.1 coordinate 146,363, forward strand.
TGTAAGTATTTTATTCTAGACAAGAAGAAACCATAAATATAATACAAATCAAAATCACAGTTACGCTTTTATATTTGGTAAAATATTTTAAAACTCCATCGTTTGCCTTTTAATGCCATACAAATAAATAAATAAATAAATATCCCTGGACAAATCACACGAATTGAATCTAACCCCAAAGTAAGCAAATTATATGCTTGTGTTATGGGTGTTAGTCAACGATTCTAATACATAGAAATACTTAAATAGATACCAGAATATATTTAATAAACACCCAGACCCGGAAATGCAGACATCTAAATGTTCATCACACAAATGGCTGCCCCCGTCGGGAATCGAACCCGAGCCTTAAAATCTTAAAGCAATATGATTTCCCTAATAAAATGTGTGTAAAATACGGCCTCCGTTTTAAGATACGTAAATTACGATCTTAGGTATACCTTAGACAGTTAGGTTTTAATTTGTCAAAGGCAGTATGATTGAAATAAAATATAAGATGTTATGGGAAATACAGAGCGTGTTCAACTTAATTTCCACATTTTAACACTTTCTACTTACTAATAAAACTTACTCGCCCGTTGATCTGGTGTGTAACTCCACTTTTGCTAACAAAACATGAAGTTACACACCAGATCAACGAGCGCATACATTTTATTATTAAGGGGTTTATATACAAGAATCTTACGAGTAAAAAGACGGTCGAGCCATCAGCAGTCACCATCCACGGAAACGCGTAGCACACTGTAACACACACGTGCGAACATTTGTGCAAGCGTCCTGCGCCGCCTAAACGAAACATCATTTTCGCGGCGCGGTAGAAAGAGAGGGGGATACTGGCTCTCCTACGCTTAAGGTCAAGTCTCCTTTCGTCTCACCAATTTTCAATCAGATAAACTCGTGGTTTAACCTGACGCGAGTTTAATGTTTTTTACCAATCACAAAAAATGCACAACGCCGCTAAAGAAAAATTAAATGTTCTCGTGTCAGTAGGTATAAGATGTGACTGACTATGTATAGATCTACACTATTCAAAAATCTCTTAAACTAGTGTGGACTGGCAGGACAGTGTATTCAGTTGTGGGCATGTTCATGTTCCTGATGAAGTGAGACATGGACTGCAGTTTAGAGGAGTACGTGAACAGCCAGAAGGCAAGAGCCGTCAGAACGATGCACGTGATGACCACACCGATGCCCACGCCTATGTGTTGATTGTTTACCTTGCACGCAAAGTACTTCTGATTTAGGTCGAATATTCTGCTGTTGAATAATTGCTTTGGGGTAAAACATCTGAAAAGAAAACTTTTTTAAAACACAGGAAAGCGAATGTACGGACGGATTTTCTCATGGCAAGCAATGCATACTGCCTAGACATTTAAAACGACATATTAAGATTTCTTCCTTTCAAAATGACGTTTTTATCTGCGTTGAGAAATCATTTTTCCCTTTTTCAGTAATTAATTTTCACCTTTTTCAGTAATTAATTCGTACATTAGTACTATTTAAATTATGCGCTTCTGCTATATTCGTCAAGCTTCGGAAATCCTAATGTATTTTAAAGATACCTATATAGAGTTGTTGTTACACATAATTAATCATTTCGCTTAAATTTAGATTAGGTCAGCCAATTTAAAAATAAAAGTATAAAGTATAAAAAGAGTTAAAAGTGTAAAGCCGAAGCGCATAATTTAAATACTGTACATATTTTAAGTAATTTTGTGGATACTCGAAGGTATGTAAGTATGTATGTTAAGGTTATTTTTGTAAACGGTAATTTGTGAAATATATTATTCAAGTGGAGTTAATGTAATTATATATACCTCCAATGTTTCTATGTCTTTTATGTACATTTTTTATGATTTAAATATAATATAGGTCTATTTTTCCGAACTCATTTCCCATAGGTATGATGTATTTCTGCACACCCACAATCATCTCGACTCTGCCTACTGGTAGAAAATGCTGTATGGAATTAAGTCATCCTTTGTACAGTATTTGTGCATGAAAATAAATGTTAATAATAATAAATATCCCTGGACAAGTTACACACATTGAATCTAACCCCAAAGTAAGCAAATTATATGCTTGTGTTATGGGTGTTAGTCAATGATACTAATACATAGATATACTTAAATAGATACCAGAATAAATTTAATAAACACCCAGACCCGGAAATGCAGACATCTAAATGTTTATCACACAAATGCCTGCCCCCGTCAGGAACCGAACCCGAGCCTCGCGATTAGTCGGTGTAGTTAGGCGTGTACGCTAGCCACTCGACCAACGAGGCCGTCAAAATGTTAATAATACATTGCCAACTTAAAGCTAGAATTTTAAGGCTCTTGTGTGACCAAGTTTACCGGCTGCACGCTCTATGCTCAATACCATAACATGACTGACAAAAAATGCTAATTGAACATTTGAGTGAGTACGTATGAAGGTAGGTATGTATTATAATTTTTCTATGAGAGATCAGCGAACAAGCACACGTGTCTTCTGATTGTAAGAGACAACCGTGGCGTGGTAAACACCGTAGATGTCGTAGACAGTCACTGTCTAGTGGCCGGGATGCAGTACCCATAATGCATGTCTTCGGCTACCCTACCCTCCAGACTGGAACATGACAGTCATAATAGCGGCAGGAATAGGTACCTCTGATGGTGGACCTCATCCGAGCTAGTTGCTGCACAGCACTCTACCACGCTTAGACTTGCTACTAATGACCTATAGTTTAACCTTTGCTCGCCTCTTATCATCTGCCTGGCAGACAGGCGGATCGTCTATTCTACTCAAATCCGGCCAAATGTTTGACTAGCACTAACAACATAAGATTAGGATTTGCCTAATAGATTAATCGCCTAGTAGGTACAAGCCTTGTACCTACGAGGCGATTAAGGCTTGTGCTACAAGCTATATGTCCCAGATGATGATAAATAATAATTTTAATACTAATTTGTTAATTTTAGCAATGACCTTGCTTTCGCTGTATGATGTATGAGTCACATGAATTTAATCTAACCCCAAAGTAAGCAAATTATATGCTTGTGTTATTCAACGATTCTAATACATGAAAATACTTAAATAGATACCAGAATAAATTTAATAAACACCCAGACCCGGAAATGCAGACATATAAATGTTCATCACACAAATGCCTGCCCCCGTCGAGAATCGAACCCTAGCCTCGCGGTAGGTCGATGTAGCTACAGCTAGGCGTGTACGATTGCCACTCGACCAACGAAGGCTAAAATGATCGTTTTGGTTCTTAACTATATTACACAATATACAGTTTTAAAATCAGAACAAAATTTCGTGTGGGTTCCTGTTTCGTAGATAAGATATTTAGAGAATCAACTGTTTTCTTTTCTTGCACATTCTAGGTCTGCTAACGTCTAGTACCAAAACTTTCTCACAAAAATGTATAGGTTCCTTACGTACCTTAAGTGTTCATAATCCGTTGGTGTGATTTGCAATCTTTTGATCCAAGCAATATTGCAGTCACAGTTCCAAACGTTCCCCTGTAAATCTAGACGTAACAATTGCCCAAATGGTACTTCTAACTTTTCGTCCAACGTTTGCAGTCTTGAGCCTTTTAGTGACAACTTTTCTAGCGCGAAATCATCAGGATCATCGAGGACCTCTTGTCCAAAAGCAGTTGCACTAAAACTTGTCAAATTACGATTTCTCTCAAGCTCTAAATCAACCAATGCATGCAAAGAGGCAAACGCATAATCGGGGACTTCTGATATTAACAAATTGTTTAATTTGAGCTCCTTCAGTGCGACTAAATCAGCAAAATCCTCCCCAGAGATTTCTTCAATGGGATTGTCAGATAAGTCCAAGTATTCTAGTGTAAATGGCAACTCGAATATATTCGTGAGGTTATTTCTGGCTATGTTTAATCTTCGTAAATCGTACGCATCGACGAAGAAATTGTCAGGAACGATTTGCAAGTTGATTCCACTTATTGATAATGATTGAATTTTGTTTGTTATTCCATAACCATTTCTGTCAAAGAGATTAGCATCCTCAAGACTTGAACCTAAGTTGTTATTATCCAAGATAATTTCAATTAGATTCCCCAATGGATGCAGTGTTAATTGATCGAAATGAGTAAACCGATTATTAGCCAAATTAAGATACTGTAGTTGATTTATTTTTTTAAATATATCTGTTTTAATAAACTCAAGTCGATTGTAGCTTAAATTTAACGTTTTTAATTTTGGCATATTAAATAATTTTAAATCGATATCTGTTATTCTATTATGCGATATATCTAGTTCTATTAAAGTCTCTGATAGGAATAATTTTGTAGATGTTATCCTTGTCAAGTTATTCCAGGATAAATCCAACGAATACACTGTGTCTGGTAGCACATATTCTCTTTGTAGCACTTTCGGATCATGCGAACAATCCACAGTTTCACTAAAAAGGTCTCTATCACTTTTGACATCGAACCGACACACACAAAACTTGCTATCACATGGCGAAACACTTTGAACTCTATGAACATATACGATAAGAGCAAGGGAAAAATATATGATGCGCATTTTGAAGTCGCGATTCGTCTGGGCGACTCAGTATAGCAGTAGACTGTGAAGTGGGCGAGCTGTTATCGCCGTTCGTGTCAGATAATCGTTATCATAGATTTGTTGGTCATTTCACTTTGTTTACTGATTGTATTATCGCCTTTTTGTTAAACAAGATAACGCTTTCCGTCTATGAATCAATTTGTTGCGAAAAATATCGTCCACAATTTATTAAACTTTCCACAATTTTAAAATATTTTCTTTGTTTTTATAGCGTATTATATCCTAATTGTTTCGCACTTTTTTATGATGAGAATGAATTAAAGTACACTTCTATGGTATAATACAAGAACACAACAAGCACGTGGTTTTCCTGATAATAAGACATAACAGTGGCTTGTAGACACTATATATTCGTAGAATTTATACTAAAGTGCATAACGTGCATTAAGGATGGTGTAAGGCCTTATATTCAAGTCTGCTCATCCCTATCTGATCACTTTGCAGCACAGCATTCTACTTTTAGTGGTTTTGATGATAGTGACCTATTTAACATATATGCTAGCCTCTTACCAGCTGGCAGGTAGAGTGGCAGATGGTATATTCTACTTAGGGACTATTACCGAGGGAAATTATTATTAATTAATTATAACGGATACATATATGTATTTTTTCCCACAAATAATAACCTTGTCTTGGTTTATTCGGTTTTTATTAATTTGACTAAGTATATATATGATTAATATTATCACATCAGCAGAGATCGAGCCGAACAAGGACGTAGCCAAGATTTTGAAAAGGGCATTTTAATATCTCGGGAGTGTTTTTAATAAGTCATTGAAGGCAAAATTTATAACACTAAAGGAACGCAAACAAGCAAATTTTCTTGATGCTTAGCAGGTAAAGAAAATCATGAAGTATAGGTTTAAAATAATGATGGTTTAATATATGAAAAACTAACACGGAGACTAAGCTATTTAATTTCTTGTAATATTGTTTAAAGGTTCATTTATAATATTATTTAAGAAAGGCAAATAAACAGAGAATTTTCCCAATGCTTAGAAAACACCGCGCTTTATAGACTTCAAAATGTTCAAGATTATTTTTTAAGTATGGTAAGACAAAGAATGTTTACACACAGATGATAAATCTTTTTTGGATAATTAACTAACCTGACATTGGCTAAATAAGTCGTGAAAAACAATTGAAAGCTATATTTATAAAAGAAGAAGAATAATACCATGTATAAATTTTTTGATTACAACCTAAACGTGAAATGTAAATAAAAAAAGTGTTTAAATTAATACATTTATTGTTCAATAATACAAATGATATAAAATCTAGACTTACATTAAAATATGAGATATTGAGATGTTTAAAATCTAGTCCTTGCTGTTTGCGTGTTGCCCTTGGTGCTGGGATCTTCGTGAGCCTGGAAAGGTTACCGTTTTATACTTATTTATTATGTATGTATGAATTATGTATTTAAGATTTCCATCTTTGGGGAACTTGTGTCTTACATGCTGTATTTTTTTTTATTTGGCAAGATGTTATTATTTGGACTTTTAATTTAATTTTGTTTTTGGTATTAGCATTTATCTGCAATGAGTCAAGTTGAAATTTGCGGATGTGAAATAAGACTTTATTTTGCTAATTCCGCATAAGCAGTAATACGAAAAAAAAAACTACGCCCAAATTTTCTATAGATGGCTCCAAAAACTTTAACTTTGGTTTACAAATATTTAAATTGAGAACTAAAATAATATCACGATGACGGTATAAAATTAAAATGACGTTGATTGTTTTTCTATTAAAATCAATTATGACAAATATAGTGACGTAATCACTTTGCGTAAAATTATCACGGACACAATGTGTCTTTCCTATGAAACATTATTAAGAATAACAAAAATTCTTATAAACTCTCATAATTTACTGGCAAACTAAACATTATTTTGAAATTATTGAAGTATTGATCGGTTGTATTTTTTTTGATATTGGAAGACAAACAAGCAGACCGATTACCTGATGGTAAGAAAGTCCCGCCGCCTAGAGACATCAAAGGTGGTAATGGTGCGTTGTCAATCTGAGGGCGGGATGTTAGGCCTCGAGCGTGAGTAAGTTGACCCTCCGAACCGGAACACGTCATGACGTTATGGTGGCAGGAATAGGTAAGGCGGGGGTACCAATCCCGGCGAGTCGCTGCAAAACTCTACCACCTAGTAAGGTGTTATGGTGCTAGTGACGGTAAGCCTATGCACGCCTTTTACGAGCTGCCTGGCAGGATGGCAGATGGTCTATTCTACAAAGGAGCCTCGACCAACACGGGGAAAATTGTATGAGTGAATATTGTTGTTGCGATTAGAATAGTGTATGGACACAATAGTGTGAGGGAGTAACATTAATGTGGAAAGGAAAATGTATTGTCTTATTTGTATAGATTGTCTTATCTGTGATCATATAGATTTACGTCCAGTTGATTGCTTTAATTACAGCTACTGTCAAAGTAACAAATTAAGTATTTGTATACCGTTATGAAAAAAATATAACTTTTTCAAACGGGGTGAAACGTCTGTCCTATCTGTCAGATGAGAACGTGACGATTTTTAATGATATAGAAAGGAAAACAAGTATATAGGTTTAATGATGGTAAGTAACAAATGTTTACAGACGTTAAAGATGTTAAGGGTGCGTTGTCAGTCTGAGGTTGGCATTTTAAGCTTGTTAGAAAAGTTGGTTTATTGGTTTCTCTACGCTCCGAACTGTAACATGATGGTATAAGATGTTACTGTTAATGCTCGGTTTCTAAATTCCAGAAACTAAATTTTGTTTAAGGATAATAGTTTTTAAATTTTATTTCGAATCGTACCTTTTAGAGGTCTATTGAAATGATACCGTATTACGATCGCTTGAAGTAGGTGTTTAATTCAAAGCAATAATTTGTGAAATTATAAGTAACCCCCCGTTACTTTTAGACAAACTACGAATGCTTATATTCGTTGACTTTAGAAACCGGGCACTAACGAAGAAGGTGCCGGTGTTGAAGAGGTGGACGGAGAGAGGCGTGTCACCTTGATGACGATGGAGGTGCGCGGGCCGGTGTTCCACAGGTGGCCGGCGGTGTCCACGAAGGCGGCCTCCACGGCCACGGTGT
>NJDD01000013.1:166095-181534 GCA_002245505.1 Calephelis nemesis
AGGGCCGCCGCGCCGCCGTGCGCCGTGCCCGCCGCCGCACACACGGCGTCGCACCGCACGAGGATCTAGCCGACACATTCAGATATCAATCTGATCACTTAAGTGATGTTTGTAAATAAAAACTGGCATAGACACATTTTAAGACACCGATTATAAAATAGTAAATTTATTTTTATGGGCCTTTGTACTATTGAGACTAGAGTCCAACATATTTTTATTATTTTTTTTATTTTTTAATTTTTTTATTTATCCAAATCGTTTGATTGTACCGATCGTGAAATTCTCAAGAACTCCAAAAATATGGATTAAAATTGGAGTCCTTTTACTTCTAGCTTCATATTTAGAAATATATCTTAAAAAGTACCATCATAAGGAAACCTAACACTGGATCTTTTTCTTGAAGGGTGTTCTATAGGACTCTATATTTTGATTGATTCTATTTTTAGAGCACAAAATTAAAGACTTCCATTTCTTAACTGAACCATTCAGACACAACAAATTCATTTTTAAATTAGCTAAACAGATATCATCTAAATTTTGACGAAGTAAATAATGCTTTTACTGATGTTGTAGGTGAATCCTCTGTAGGTTTAGCGTCAATAATTTTTACTCAAAAATAAAAGACTATTCAATTTTGTTTTCCAAATGTGAAACATATAAAAAACCACACCATTGAATAACTAGTATCTAGTATTGAAGGCAAACAAGCAGACGGATTTTCTGATGGTAGGAAATTCACGCCGCTTAGAGACACCAAAGGCGGTAATGGTGCGTTGTCAACATGAGGCCGGGATTTTAGGCCTCGATGAAAAGTAAGTATACCGGCTACTTTACCCTTAGAACCGGAACACGTCAACGGCAAACATTGGACGTTATGGTGGCAGGAATAGGTAAGGCGGTGATACCACTCCCGGCGAGTCGCTGCGAAACTCTACCACCTAGTAGGATGTCAGTGTCAGTGACGGTAAGCCTATGCTCGCCTTTTACAAGATGCCTGACAGAAAGGCAGATGGTCTGTTCTGCAAAGGAGCCCGGACAAACACGGGGACTACTAACTAACTACACCCGCATAAACCTTTACAAGGTTTTTGGTTGTGGAGACAAATGTATTTTGTAGTTATTTTATAATATGTCAATAAATAAAATATTGATTAACATTTTAACATGAGTACGAGGTATCACACAATAGTTAGGAACTTCCAAATCGTAACATATTTTTTTTTGAATTTGTCCTCAATTAGATTATATGTATAGTAGGCATGAGATAATAATATGTTAAGCTTATGTTTTGGATAAATGACATTATTGAATATTTTGATAGGTTGAGCTGTAAATTATTAACATTTTGTTTCGAGTTGCATTAATTCAGATTGTAAAACCGTCTTCAAAAGAAGAAAACATGGAAAAAAATCACTTTATAGGCAAACCATACATTAGATGCATCATTCTATGTCAATTATATATGCTATAAATAGAAAAGGACCGAAAAGAGATCCTTGAGGCACACCACTCGGTACACAAACCCAAAAATACCACTTACGTAAATCAGTGTTCCTGACACACTTAATTTGAAAAATTTGTATGATCAATTTCATGAAATGCTTTGCTGTAGTCCGTGTAGATTAACATCATTTTTTTACCATTATCCATAGATTCCGAAATACGGTTTTACTGGTATTTTTATAATTATCAAATAGTTTCTAATTTTAGTCATGTAGGTATGACTAAAATAGAAACTATTTTATATTCGTTTGTAATACCTGCATAACCTGAAGACAAAGCATAGTATGATCCGCGTCTTGGCTATCTGTAGCAGCACGAACTAGATTCTGGATGCTCTCTGGAGACCACAAAGCAGCATGTTCGGCCAGCTTCTTCAACCCTAAGAGTGCGGACCGGCGAACAGCAGAACGGGGATCGTTCATGGCTAAGTTCAACAATAGTTCCACCTGAGGAAACGAAATTTAAAAGAAACTTGTACTACTGTTTGGCAGGAGTTTTCTGATAACTCCGCCATATTTTATCCAGTCGCCACAAGTTCTGTTGTTGCGGATTAGAGGCTTAGGTAATAAATTGTTACAGGAAACTTAACCTGGCAACTTCTGGTTGGCAACGCACTATGAACATCTTTGACGTCAAAAGGCAATGTGTATTTCATGTCTGTGAAGCCATCTTACCACAAAAAAACCATGCGTTTAACTAAGCATTGTCACACATGGATGACGAAGCAGCATGTTATTGATTGAGAGTCTAATTTTAGACAGTGTTTTAGTAAAACATTCGTTCAAAAAGTGCGGAAACTTTTTTGTAGTAAGACGGTAGGTTTTTTTCATTCTTTCTACAAAATTTTTATCTATAAGGCTTGCTATTTTCAAAGATTTTACACAGCTTAGTTATATATTACTAAATGTTAACCGATTTTATCTGCAATTATTTGGAAATAAAATTTGTGTTGTAAAAGTTGTATTTGTATTGTGTTCCTAATTTTTGGAATTGTGGGATTCCACATACATACTGCCGGGTGAGGGAGAGAGAGGAGGTACACATGTGTACACTTTTTTTTATCACTTTATCACTTTTTTTTATGTACGAGCAAAATTGAGTTTAGCTGGTTTCCACTTGAGCGTATTTAGAGCAACCTGAGCACTGTGATCCAAAGTCCTTATTGTGTATATGTTACTCAAAAGTAAGCTGAACCATGCTAGATAGATTTTAAATAATGAAAAACGTAATTTTTAAAAACTAACCAATGTAAAACTAACTATATGATTTCAATAACTAACATATTTATCTATTGGCCTGTGTATTATATTTCCATTGAACATTGTTTATATTCATAGTAAAACATTAAGTTGTAAATTATAGAGGACATAGTTTTTTACAAAAGAATAAAATGTTTTTTATTAGAAATAAGTACAAAGACTTGTACATTTTTTCGAAAGTTACATACAAATGTAATTATTTCTGACAATTTACCTTCCTTCTTCTTAATCCTACTAATATTATGAATGCGAAAGTTTGTATGTTCGTTTGTTTTATATTCCTTTACGCAAAAGAATGCTGAAGCGATTTTCATGAAGTTTAGCACCCACATAGAGGGTAACTTGGATTAACTCATAGAATAGTTTTTATACCCAATAAATGTTCCTGCGTCATTAACCACGCAGGCAATAGCTAGTATAAAAATAACATAAATATAGAAATAGTATTACTATATTATAAAAAGAAAATACCTGGTCAGGAACATGAACAACTGTATCAGCAGCTATTGCTGTCAACGCCGTGATAGCTGCTCTTACTGAACTTGATGATGGAAACTTATCCAGCAATGACCTCAGTAATTTTAGAACACCTTGAGCACGAACCGCTGAAATTTAAATCATTTCTTTTTAAAAATATGTTGCGAGAAACAAAAGTTAAGGCCATTCTAAAATGTGAATTTCATCTGTAATGAACTCATTTGGTGGGTACTCAGAATTGTGTATCTATAGGACATAACTACCCGCGTTAACGGGTTAGAAAGGAATTAAAAATTTCGCCATGGGACTTGAATCCTCAGTAGCTCAATTGGTTAGAGCATTCGTCGGCTTGAGACGAAAAGTTACAGGTTCAAATCCTGTCTGGGGCGAAATTATTTCTTTCTTTAAAATTTATAGCATTTCTTTTTATTTAAATGGCTTACCAATGTTTAAGTACAATGATTAAATATATTTTATCATGCATAATAACTTAAGCTACTTAAATATATTAAACATTTACATGTATATGTTTACCGCTTGATTATAAAACTCAATATTACTAATTACAAAGCAATTCACCAAAAAAATTAAGTAACTTACACAAATTTAACTCTACAAAAACGAAAAACATTAATAAAGCAACGAAGATGTAACAAATAGAATAAAAACAAAATCTTATCAATTAAAAAGTACAGTATCAATATATAACAGTGTAAAGAAACAATGCAGTACCATCATTTATCAACAACGATTTGTGATAAAGTTTTTCGAATCTTGTTGTAGAAGTCAAATGAATGTCAAAAAAGTTCATTTCATCGATAGCTTTGCAGAATCTCGCTAATAAGGCGATAATCAATATGGGGTACAAAGGTAAGCTTATGATAAAAAAATACACCAAGATCTCTATTCTATTTTATATTCTAAACATTTAAATTTATACTGCCCAATATAATAATCATGAAAGTGCGGATTTAATTTTCGCATAAATTTTATATGAAAACATTTGTCAAAATTGAGCAACATCCCATTATTACTGCATCATAACTGCAAGGTAGTAAGATCATTTTTTATTAGATCGTTTTTTGTAAGATCCTTTTCAGATTTGATTTCCTTGACAAACTTTAAGTCCGCATACATAAAAAAAATTTGAGTGTAAAAAGCAGGTATTTATGTCATTAATGATATAATTAAACCACATTGGACCTAAATGAGACCCTTGAGGTAATAGATTAATATGAAGATCTAAAACCATTAACCACAACAAAAAAGGGTGTGATAAATTATATTTTCCATTTTTATTATTAGGTAGGCACTTACAGATAGTAAAATCTTTAAATAATGAACTTAAAATAGTTGAACTTCCTCACAAATCACTAATACTACTTTTTACTCCTTACTTACTACCATTTTACTCTTTCTTAATCTTTGGTCATAGTTTGAGTATTGTTTCTGCAACAAACCCAACATATGCAACTGGAGTGACGGGGGCAGTTTTGGCTGTTGCCTGTGGTCCTTGTCAGTCTGCAGTTATCACTCACAAATAATTATCTCAGGTTTACTACCATTACTTATGGAATATAACTTTACTTCTATGAAATTATAATTCTAATTTTTATGAAAGTAATTTTAAAATTACTTGTTTCAGATTTTATTTCTGTTGTTGAGAAAAAATCTGTAGAAATATTCTAAGTCTTTCTAATGAGGCATTCTAATTGAATAAAATTTAAATCTATCAAGCGAATCCTTTTTACAAATATTATAATTAAAAAGTAAATCTTACCTCCCCCATGAACTGTTCTTAAAGCCCTTACAAGCTTAGCCCTCCGCTCTGCACCTGTGCTCTCACATTCCACCATGTCCGATAGTTTGTTGCACATGGCCATCGCAAATGTGCTGAAAAACAAAAGTATTTACTTACTAGATTAATAAAAAAAAATTGAAGAAGTAGACTTTATTTCTTAAAAAAAGTAAAGTTTAGTTTTTCTTTAAAATTTAGAATTCAAGGAAAATACTACATAAAGGCAAGCATTGTAGTCTTATGTTTTCAGTACTATATTGTTTCTTTTATAGTACTGAACACATTTAAAAAAATGGGTTAATTATTGACACATGCTACTATGTATGTACATATGTACGAATAAATAGCAAAAATTTTACACAAATAAATAAATAAATAATAACTAAATAAATATCCCAGGACAACTCACACAAATTGAATCTGACCCCAAAGTAAGCAAATTATATTATGCTTGTGTTATGGGTGTCAGTCAACGATACTAATACATAGAAATACTTAAATAGATACCAGAATAAATTTAATAAACACCCAGACCCGGAAATGCAGACATCTAAATGTTCATCACACAAATGCCTGCCCCCGTCGGGAATCGAACCCGAGCCTCGCGGTTGTTCGATGTAGTTAGGCGAGTACGCTAGCCACTCGACCAACGAGGCGGTCAAATAGAGGTGATTTAAAATTTGATTTATTAGAGTCATAACCAGAGGCAGTGTGAGAAATGGTGGCAGATTATAATATGTTATGTTTTACAAACGAGAAAATTAAAATATAATGAGTTCAGACAAATAATAATTTTTTTTTTTGGAATATTGAAACAATTTCTCGATGCTACATGCATGGAATGTAATGTTTGAGGGAGGCTGGTGCTCCAATTAAATTATTTATATTCAAATATTAAATATAATTAACTTACTTTGAATGAGCTGCAAATCTTGTGGTTGCATAAATAGCTGCATCTACTTCAACATTGTCATGACTCTCCAAGCCTCTCCTAATGGCATGATGGACATTTTGTCTCTCTGGTATTATCCCTGCCACAGCACCAAGGGTTCTTAAAGCCAGAGCTCTTGCCACTGGATCATTAGAGTGCAATACACTGTAAATACGCCTCAGAAACTCATCTACATTTAGAATTTTATCTAAATGTTTTTCACTTTGTTGACAAACCCGAAGCACCCACAAACGCAAGAAGTTATTACCCATGCGAAATATATCTGCTAATTTCAAAAATGAAGAGTTGATTAAGATTGGGAATGGATATTTCTCAAACAGGCGTGGAAAACGAACTATCGCTTCACATTGTTCACCTACTTTTCCAGACCGCAGTCCTGAAAAAAAATTATTTATTTATAATGTGAAACAATATCTAATTTTAAACACTAGTAAATCTTTCAGTCATTATCTCTAATGGTCACAGACCCTACTCTACTTAACATGAGAACATTAGTCCAGACTCAAATAACTTAGATACATTTTTATTGTATGGAGTAATAGTTAATAATAATACACTTGCAGTCTAAAATCAGTCAGTCAGTAAATCAGCTGAAACTGATTTATTTATGTGGTCTGTGAATTGTAGTCCACTTATATATTATTATTTAGGTAGCATCATGTAAATTTATATTTAACTTGATAGGTTATGCTTACCCTTGTCTAACTCTGTTAACGCTGAATTTGCATCTTGTTCCGGTTCTCCAGAATTATCATTGAAAGTGTTTAATCGAACACCGATCATGGTTAAATATAATCACACCAAATAATTAAAATAAAATTAATTTAATAAACAATCCACCATCCACAAGTAAACAACCGTGAATGTCAAACGTCAGTGAAATGTGAATACTGAATGTTACTATTAGTGTTGCTAGTGGCAGACACTTAAATGTAACATTAGACAGTTTTAGTAATACTAGTAATACTACAATATTATAATTTATATTATAATGCTAATTAAATATGATATCCGTTACACAAAAACTTAAAATAATCATATTGGTTAATGCAACTGGTGGATATTTTGTCGTAATAAAATAGCAAAAGTCGTAAGAAACGCATTCTGTACCTACACTGCGATTGTTTTGTAAAAAGAAAATTAAAATAAAATTTAATTAAAAGGCAAAAGAATACGAGCTACTCTGATAGCAAGCGTCCATCACCTCACACAGACATCCTTAAAATCACTCTTTTGCAGCATCTGGCTTCCTGCCAGGCAGCTCGTAAAAGGCGAGCATAGGCTTACAGTCACTAACACCGTGACATCTGACTAGGTGATAGAGTTTAGCAGCGACTCACCCGGATTGGTACCACCGCCTTACCTATTCCTGCCGCCATAATGCAATAGGTCCGCTACAAGTGATTTCACTCCTAAGTAAGTATAATAACATTTTTAAAGGCTATTTTAGAAGTCCAATCCAGTTGAACATGATACTGAACATAATTTGATATATCAACGCTAAGTATTGTAATACTTTCAGTGTGGCAAAAACTATCCTAAATTAATACTTTTTTTAGAAAACTTTTGCTAGCAAATCTTGATACAATTTATCTTTTTTAATTTTTATGAAGTAGAAGAAGAGCTTCAGTTCAGAAGTGATTCAGAAGTGGATACTAGGGAGCCTCCGTCCAGAGGTCTGAGCAATACTAAATATTATGCGTTTCTAAAGCTGTAGGCGATTGACCACACTAAGTACTGTCTCGTCCTGCTAAACTTAATTTATTAAGCATTTTGAAAGCAAGTTTGCATAGCAATCTACTACTAGTGGTGTTGTTGGTAAGAACATAATTATATAACTTATGAAATGCATTCCCTTTTTACATAAACAGAGCAGAGAGGCAGGTAGTCTATTCTACTTCAGACTCGGACAATCTAGTCTTATTACTAATGTAAAAGTTACGTTTTAAATCGTGTAACATGGAGGTATCATGATAGAGTCAAAATAAATGCAAAATGTTAAAAAGTTTACATTCTGGCAATGCTGAATTCGATACACGTCAATGCAAACGTCAATGTCAAGCCTTTTTTTAATTTTTGGAATGGACGTTAACGTCTGCCATTGTTATTGAAGTATTTCTTTCACTTTTGAACATAATATGTGAGACCTAACAGACGTAATACTTAACCCTTAACTAGGCGCATTAAAAAAATCACACAATTAGGTGCATGGGGTCTTGGCTGACCCCAAAAAAGCATTGGTAATTGTGTGTCAAAAACAAATAAAACTTTATGTATTTTATAGTAATTACTAAAGTATTTTAATAAAATTAAATATAAAAAAACAAAAACAAAACTGAAACATTGTACTCAATAAAAAAAATAAAAAAATGAAACCTCTCCATAAACTAATTAATTTTGACAAAGCTGAGATCAACTACAAAAATAAATTAATTAGTCTCATCAGCGGATTCTTCTATTCTACATCTAACGCAGAAGTCCATCGAGTGTTGCTGACAAATAAATTTACCACACCTGAAGCTTTTTGTTGGCACTTTTTTGTAATTGTTTCTAGGACAGAATGAATAGCGCCTGAGCTTAGCTGCTTTTGATTGTTGGACCGTCTCGTACACATCATGAACTTTATGGAGCCGTTTCTATGTTGTCGTTGGTGTAGCAGGAAGTTGTATGCGACGTTTTTAGTTACCTTCTACAAGTGCTGCAGCTAATTTTTTCAAGTAATCCGTCTTATATGTGTGATAGTCTTAGCAATATTCGTTTTGTGTATAACATTATGCATTGATATCAGATATGTCTACAAAATGAAAAAATACTTTACACAATATAAAAATACACACATACAAAACAAAATAATCAAAAATAAACTAATAGAAACTAAAAGAAAACACAAGGGTAAAAACTTACCTCCGCTAAAAATGTAACGTAAATGATCGCATGGGGTCAGCACTCTAGAGAGCAGCAATAGGCACGCAGGTGTTGATGATCTGGACGCCAATAACTTGCATACCCCGTGGGGAGTGAGGAAGCTACAAAGAGCATGAACGCGCTCTAAGCATTGTAAATGTATATTTTTTCGATTTCAAGTTCGCCGGACCCCATGCGCTTAATTAAGAGTGCTGGTAAAACTGAGCTTGTTTGATGATGGAGCTCGTAGATAGGATACGTAACCTACTGGTAATCCCATAGGGTTTGGACTCATTTGATTCGCCTTAACTAAATCATATATAATAACTATCTGATGACGAGGACTCGATGCTATGGATATGGATCTGATGCTAAAACTGGGTGCTGGCTATTGGATCAAAGTTTAAAAGCTACAGTATTCTGTTTTTCAATTTTTGCCGTTCATCTAAAGCACAAATCTGAGAGCAGACGTGATTGAGATGGTACATAGCTATCATTTATGGAGATCTGTTCAGGATGTGAAGGTCATCAGCTCATTAGCAAACATCGGAATGGATAATTGAAACATGAT
Source organism: Calephelis nemesis (assembly GCA_002245505.1). Classification (NCBI taxonomy): domain Eukaryota; kingdom Metazoa; phylum Arthropoda; class Insecta; order Lepidoptera; family Riodinidae; genus Calephelis; species Calephelis nemesis. The sequence goes on from NJDD01000013.1 coordinate 175,560, forward strand.
GAGTATTTCTATCACTGTAAAACTTATGTGAGACCTTACAGTTAAAACACTAAAGAATGAGGGTACAACCAAGATGTAGGGTTATTTCTGAATCTCGATATCATGCGAATTGGAAACTTTGGAACACAGTATTAGCGGATTATTAACATTTAGTTACAAATAGATTCAACGAATAGAATAAAATAATATATTATATAATTTTTCACTAAATGTTAATAATTCGCCAGTATTGTGTTCAAGAGTACCTAAAATGACATATTCGATTCCAATTTTCAATAATGCATGAATCGAGCTTCGCGAGTAACCCTACTGGTCTGATGATAGAACTCGAAGATAGGAGACGTAACCCTAGAATGCGTAGTGGTAAAACCATTGAGTTTGGACTCTTTCGATTCGCCTTAACTAGATGTATTCATATTTTTTATGACGATGACGACTTGATGACAAGGACCTGATGAATTTAATGTGAGATGGCTTAAGGATCATATTTTTAACGTTACGGTGTTACTATGTAGGTATGTTCTTCTTATTAAAGTACCTACTTACATCATAGAAGAGAGGTGTTGTAAGTTTGGCTTGTTTGTGTGTGTATGTGTGTGTTTTTGTCTGTGGCATCGTAGCTCCTAAGCAATTGTGATTAGTATATAATAGTAAGATAATGTTTAGGATTTCTATACAATTAAATTACAATAAATTATGTAAGTATGTGACTTTTCACAACACATTGAAAAAATGTCATCGATTTTATGCAGTTGTATCTACTTAATTAAATTGTATGAGACGAAAGTATGAGTGCGCAACGAAAGTTGTAGAGACTGTCGACAGGTCGCTACATGATAGCAATAAGACAGTGCAGTTTACCAATGGATAGTGTAACTGTATTTTTGAAGTGAAACTTCTTTAGAATCGTTGTGATTTCAAACCGGATGCAACGGAAAAACGACAGGTAAGAGAAACAAACTCTTTTGTCGATTTACTTTATTTAGAGATGTTATATTTGTTTGTTTGTTGCATGTTTCTTTCTATGTCTCTTATAGAGAGAGACTGACAGAGATAGAGAGAGATAGAGATTGATAGACATTGATAGACACTGATCAACATTGATAGAGATTGATCAAGATTGATAGAGATCGATCGAGATTGATTGAGATTGAGAGAGAGAGAGAGAGTTTCACTTCTATCGTGTGTGATTCGCACACAAACCTTTTTTTTAATATTTTGATAAACTTTATGTCAGGTACCTTGAGGAAAAAAAGACGATGAGATCAACGCCTGCTTGAAGAGCTTTAACTTTTGGCGACAATTAAGTGCATGCATCTTACTATAAATAAATTATAGCATAAAAACAAAGGACGCTTTAACATTTAGCTAAACTAAAAAGTAGAAAACACTTTTAAAGTGTCCTTGGACAAATTACACAATTCTACCTCACCCCAAACAAGCAAGAGATGTGCTTATAATTATAAATATTAAATATCCCTGGACAACTTACACAAATTGAATGTAACCCTAAAGTAAGCAAATTATATGCTTGTGTTATGGGTGTTAGTCAACGATTCTAATACATAGAAATACATAAATAGATACCAGAATAAATTTAATAAACATCCCGGAAATGCAGACACCTAAATGTTCATCATACAAATGCCTGTCCCCGTCGGTATTCGAACCCGAGCCTCGCGGTTAGTCGATGTAGTTAGGCGTGTACGCTAGCCACTCGACCAACGAGGCGGCTTATATATGCTTATTTATATGTATATGCAATATTTGAAGATTTTTAACTCGCCCTCTTAAAGTTTTTCTGTACCTCCCCCTAACCCTCTCTAAACGTGTAGAGAAAAAAGTTCGCAAAAAGTTATATTATAGATTCATCCTTGGTATACTTTCTTGGTATACTTGGTATACTTTGCGGTAATAATACTAAATAAATTTATATTACTAGGTATTACTTAACGTGTTGAAGACCCCCTCCTGCCCCTGTCACGCATCGTAATGTTTTACGAGACTCCCCATCCGGATCCTCCCCAATTGCGTAGGTAATGTAATGCTTGAACGCAGGGTTAATTATATTAATACACAGAAGAAATAAATATAATAAACATCTACATACGGAAATGAATATATCGACGTCGATATTTACTATGTCTGTCCCCATCGGGAATCGAACCAGAAGAACGTGGTTAGTCGGTGAAATTACTTAAACCACTTCACCAAAGAGGCGGTCACTTGATCCTTCATAAGAAAATTATATGCTTTGTTGATTCTGATATTTTTTTATAAGGTAGGTATGGATTAGGCAATCAAGCAGGCAAATACCTACCTGTCCTTATTTTGTAATGCGCAACATTCGAATTGTCATCTTCCTGCCAGCAGACAATTTGTAGTTCTCTGACTTGTCTGTAGTCCTACCGCCACGCCAAACATAGTCATGAACACCATAACTACATTTTGCTCATGACCTTCCGACATAGACAATGTTGGTTTATCTTCTATTAACTTATGATTATCATTATCTTAAAATTCGAAACTATCATTCGCAGACGAAACCATTAAATAATTAAATGTCAAAGGATGGCAAATGTAATGAAGGAGTAACCTGGCGTAATGTTACTAATAGCTGCATACACGGTTCTCGTTACTCCGCTGTAGTAATTACGCCTTTGAGAGGCGAGCCGGGTGTTACTGAGTGTTGCCAGAAATTCTAACGTAATTTCAGACTAGGGTAAAACTATATCGGGTGTTAACAAGAGCTGTGGAGCTGATATTTTGTGTGCCATTTAATCTGTTATTAACACCTGACGTTTGTTTTGGCAATGATTGGTTTAAGTATCTACACGCCCGCACTCGCCAAGAGTTAGGCAGAGGCACAACCAGGGTACCTACCCACTTACTTAATCCCACAGTGTAATAGCTGCTGGCAAACCTATCGACAACTGGGCACTTATCTAATCCCGGACAACATTGTTTTCATTAGAAGATTGAAAAACACATTTCTTTCTGATTTGGCCAACCCAGGAAAACAGTAAACCACAGACAAGGCGAACTACAGAGGCGATTATAGGTACGTTTGTATCATCTTGTAGGTATCATAAAGATATGTATTATCTAACTATCAATCAATCAATCATTTATTTGCGTAACATGTGGTACAAGTATCATTGCTGGCTTACCTTTTAGAATTTGTTATTAAATCTACACATTTTGGTCAATAATTTGACATGCAAAATTAGTTAAAACATGAAACAAAATTACAATCATTTAAATAATTAAAATAACAATTTGGATTTAAAATATATAACGACTCCATCTCCTCTATCTGTTTAAACATCCATAAAATAAAACCAATGAAATAAAAAAATAATATTATTGATAACAGAATATTTTTAAGAACCCAGTAAAAAGAAAATAACAAAAACAATCAAAAACATAAAATTTCAAATGAGATATGATTATATTTAAAATGTCAAAAATTTACTTTACATGTCACCAAATAATTTATCACAAAAAATAATTTATAATTTATTACTTTAATACTTATGTACAATTATTAGATGATTTGGCAGATGTTACATCCTGTCTATCTCACGAGTATTAGGAACATTAAGTATAAACTTAGGTAAGTATGGTGAATGTATCTATCTGAGGATATTCCACGTATGTATGTAACGTATGTAAATAACTAACTAAATTAACTATGTAAATGAAATGAATTTCAGAAAACAATGATGGTTTGTGTAGGACGTACTGTATTCTTCTAAACACAAAATATTCTATTTGGTTTTCTTGCCTGTGTGTGACATCAACATGAGAAAAACTCTAGGTCAATTTTCATTAATTGTAGGAAATGGCTTCTACTAAAGTTTGGAGTTACGTATTAATAAAATGGATCAAGTACGTGAATATTTATTATTAACCCCCGTCGGTAAAAGAGGGGTGTTATAAGTGACGTGTATATCTGTGGCATTATAACTCATGAATGATCTGATTACGTGACCAAGATAGTTCTAAACTACAATGCAAACAGATTTTGTCAGGGTTATTGAACATATTTATTTTTTGATCATCTATCACCTAAAAAGTAGAAAATAAAGAAAATTTTTAATGACCTCCCGACCAATGGTCCATCTCTTCAAAAATTATAACGCACAGACAAATACGAACAAAAATAAATTTAACTTACAAAACCTTCTTTTGGAAGTGCTTTAATTAGTTAATATTACGAAACATAACCTAACTTAACGTAACTTTTAAACTATGATCCATCATCCATCTCCTAGTTCTTTCATAAGGTTTTTGTTATCAAGTTCTCGCCATTAAAAATGTGAAAAGTTCTGTTCAAGACAACCTGGTAAACCTCGATTTTGTACAACGAGTCCAAACTCGAAGTTAGCAATATGCTTTTCTGGGTTACGTCTCCTATCTTCGAACTCCAATCATCAGACCAGCTCAGTAGGTAGTAGGTACCAATCTTTGTTAGTGTTTAAGCTGTTAGGCGTCAGATTTGTTCAAAAGTGAAATAAATACCCATAGCGCGTCTTTTATCCACTCCGAAGATTACAAATTAGCTGCAAATGAATGCCTAGACCAATCTTCATAAAATATAGCTAAGAACTATCTGTATCACGTCAGCTTTAAAATAAAAACAACGCGTCAAAATCTATCCATCCGCTGAAGAGCTACAATGCCACAGACGGCTACACACACATATACAGAAACGTCAAACTTATTACACCCCCCATTTTGCATTGGGGGTCGAAAACAGAAGCCAAATATTGCGCGGGCGAAACCACAGGCGCTCACTATTATGAAACAGTTATTAATCACACACTAAGAAAATCACGAAAGTGTTTACTGCACAAAAAAAGAACGTGAGAAAGCAAAGAAAATAACAACAAAATAATATGGACAATAGCAGTGACGCAGCCACAATATATTTGACTCATTAGAGTTAATCTGTACGTCGCAATGGTTATGTAAATAAAAAAACTAGCTTCCGGACTTCAATAGTATTGTCTACACTTCGAAAAATCACGGATGTAGCAAGAGCTTAACCCAGAATTTAACAATGAAACTTTCTCAGAAAGACTTCCCTTGAAAGTTGCCACTTGAAAAAATAAATTTTATTTTCCTCGTCATAAAGTTGAGAATGCAAAGGAATCGAATAAAAAGTGCCCTTTGTTGTAGTTGCTGCTGGTTTTCTTGAATACATTGTGGAGAATAGTCTAGGAAGGGATTAGGGGATATTATCAGTGTTAACATTCCTTTTATGAAAGATTACTGGCTAATGATGATAAGACGATAATCAGTTAAGAGTTTGAGGATTTTGGTGCAACCATAGTACGAAATATGAATGGAAACAATTGGAATAAAAATATTTTCTTATTTCTCCCCGTGTTGGTCCGGGCTCCTTTGCAGAATAAAATCCCGGCGTCAGCTAGGCAACGCACCATTACCACCTTTGGTGTCTCTAGGCGACGTGAGTTTCTTACCATCAGGAAATCCGTCTGCTTATTTGCCTTCCAATATTATAAAGCCTAAAGCTAAATACTTTAGAGATATGACAGAAATTTCTTTTTTTGTATATAAATTATAAACTAAGATAGCAACTGTGCGTTACCAATAAAAGGATGGGATCTTGAGCCTCTTGAGTCGATATTATATAAGTTAATCCTGTCCACTTATATCATAGGATTTATAGGGCAGTAATAGGTGAGAAGGTGGTACCAATCCGAACGAGTCGTTGCCGAACTCTATCATCTATTCTGACTGCCTGTCCTCATTTTTTAACCGACTCCAAAAAGGGGGAGGATTCGACTGTATGTTTTTTATTTTTATGTAAGCGGTCAGCGAACAAGCATATAGCTTACCTGATGGTAAGAGACAGCCGTGGCCTATAGGCACCTTAGATGTAACAGGTGCGTCGCTGTCCTGTGGCCGATGTGTTTCCTACCTATCGTGCAATTCTTCCAGCTACT
>NJDD01000013.1:181721-207767 GCA_002245505.1 Calephelis nemesis
TATATATATGTATGAGAAAGTAGTTCCTTTATGAGAAAGTAGTTTATGATTCTGAGGTGGTTTCATACAGATTTGATCAAGATCCGACCGGTGCCACTATTTTGAATATGCATTAAGTATAACTCGAAAATTACTAGGAGGATATTAATAGTTTTTTCAAGGGACCTTCTCGAAATCATTAGCTATTTTTGAACTAAAAAATATCAACTAGCTATTGATAATTAAAAACGAATTGTTATTTTGCAGTTTTATTGCGGTCATTATTCTCTAGCCTTTTTAATAATTTTAGTTGTCATAAGAAAATTATTTCAGACTTGAAATGTGATATCTCCATCGCCCGTGGTTTATTGTTATTATAACTTGAGAATATAGAGTACTGTGTAGCAGCTTGTTCGAATTGATACCACCGCTTTATCTATTACCGCCTTTTTTGAGTTTGTGCTCGCAGTTATTATGTTTCATGATGGAATAACCTCCTCTAAACAAGCAAACTTGCACAGTCTGCTGCAAAGTTGGCTTAAGGTTCCTGGCTATTACGAGGGTCAAACTGAAAGTTCTTAGAAAATCAAAAACTAAGCATTCTAGCAAGTTATTAGTTTTATTATAACTTTTCAAAATAGCGCCCATTTACATCAATACATCGCTGCATTTGATGGAACCATTGAGAAAAGCACCTTGCCCACTCGGCCTTAGGGGTCTCTTCGACGGCGTTTTGAAACGCAGCCACTGCTTCTTCGGCGTCCATAAAATGTTTTCCTCGAAGTTTTTCTTTTATTTTCGGGAATAAATAAAAATCGCAGGGTGCGAGGTCGGGGCTATACGGCGGGTGACCCAGTAATTCCACGTCTGAGGTCGCCAAATAGTCGATCGTTTGCCTGGCGGTGTGCGACGAGGCATTGTCGTGATGAAGGAGGATCCTGCTGCGAGGTCATTTCTCTCGAACTTTTTCCAAGACAAGTGGTAAACAGTTGTTAGTGTACTACTCTGCATTAACCGTTTTCTGATCCTCTAAGACAACTGTCCCGTAATGACCTGTCTTTCCGAAGAACGAGGCCACCATCTTTTTTCCAACACTTCGACCTCTCTTCACTTTAGTTGGCAACTCTTCGGAAGGAAACACCCACTGAGCAGACTGTCTTTTGGTTTCCGGATCATAACAGTAAATCCAGCTTTCGTCACCCGTTAGTATGTCGAACACAGCATTTGAGTCACCTCCGTTAAATTTTTGGATCATTTCTTGGCACCAATCAACACGGCGGAGTTTTTGAGCATCGGTCAAATTATGCGGTATCCAGCGGGCACAAAGCTTCCTGACCGCTAAATGTTCATGGAGGATTTTGTGCACTTGACTCATACCTATGCCTAGACTTGTCCGAATCTGCTGATAGGTCACTCTTTTGTCAGTCTCTATCATACGCCGCACAACACTGTTTTTGTGTTCAGTCGTCGCTGTAGAAGGCCGTCCCTCACGCAAATCATCGGTGAGATTAGTTCGACCACGTTTGAATTCATTAAACCATTTGTAAACTGTGGCACGAGATGGGGCTTCATCGTGAAAAGCCAATCGAAGTCTATCATAACTTTCTTGTTGACTTATATGACATCGAAAGTCATAAAAAATCATTGCACGAAAATTTTCTCGGCTTAAATTCATTCTGACGTGCACAGACAATTTTCAATTTGCCGCCAAATCGTAAAACAAATGACAAATGAATGAAATGTATACTCAATATTATTGGTAAAGAGTTCTATTTTCAAAATTTAAACTTATTTTTTTAATATAATGCTTTTAAGTTGCCAGTTCTAAAAACTTTCAGTTTGGCCCTCGTAAATAGAGACGCACCAGTAACCCGTATGGTTTCCATAGGCAAATATTATCGCATACCATCAGTAGAGCCACCTGCTTGTTCGCTCTCTTATGCCATAGAATTACTTTTGATTAAAACTTGCAGCTTCTAATTGATATAAAAGCAAAATTATTGAATCAAGCGGAAGCGGTAGCTTCTTAAAAATTTCTGCAAGCAATAGCTTCAAATAGGCAATATTTACACCTGGGTTTAAGTCCTTCTGACATACCTACTAATAGAATAATCCGGATTAAACTAGCTAGCTGGATTTAACTAGCGATCCGGAATCGGTATTGTCTTCTTCAGGGCCCCGGTTCGATCCCCGGGTCAGGACCGGGTTGCCCGGGATTGGATATGTGCCCCGTTAGGCGATTAGGCGAGGCATTGTGGGACTTAGTGTCTTCGGTTAGTCGAGGGTGCCCTAGTTGTACCTTTGCCTACCTCTCCGGGGATATGGTCGTGAAGATGCTTTACAGTTTATTTTACTTTACTTCTTCTACATATTATCGGGAGGGATTTTTGTTGGTACTATATAATGGAAGTAGCCGTGCAGCTCTACAAATATTATTTTTGATATAATACCATCGTGAGATCGCCTACTAGTGCGATTATGTTACCAAGTGTCCCGCAAATATTTGTCCAAAATAATTATCAAGCCGATTTCCAACTAATCCCGATTCGAGGAGACACATCCCTTTTATAAAAATACAATATTGAATATTGTTTTAGCTGCGGGTTCCGTATGTAATGTATTAATAAACTAGCTGTTACCTAGTTGTTTAACTAATTTATTCCTGTTTTGAAACGTATTTATTTATTTTAATTAATAGTCCATTAATAAGGAATTTCATACAAACTTAATTACTTTTTCACCCCCTTAGGTATAATTTCCAGAAACGCTTAAATACCTACGTATCTACTCTTTTTTAATAAGTAGCCCAAAGATAAAGTTTCATGATTCTGACTTAAAAAATGACGGTCTTTCATACAAACTTTCAACCCTTATTTCACCCCTTTAGGGGTAGAATTTCCAAACTTCCGTCCTTAGTGGATGTCTACTCAATAAATTGACCCTGTTCACCAAATTTCGTGGCTGTAACTCTAACAGTTTTTGCTCGGCAATCATGAATCAATCAGTCAGTCAGTCAGTTAGGACATGTTATTTTATAAGTATAGATAGCCTACGCCGCCGGCTTTACATGCGTGCCTGAAATTTGAAGTCGAAATCATTTCGAAACTATTTCGAAATCATTTGCTAAATTTCGAAAAAAGAAATATCTTTCTCAATTCTTAATTCAATTGATTAGTTGTTATTTCATCTAATTATAATAATAATTAATCCATATTTGAGTGCAGGGTATTATTATTATATTACAGCTTAAAATTGTTTATCAATCAACTGAATAACCAGTCAAATGTTTTGGAAATGTGACGTGGTAGAATATTCCTACAAATCCTATAATGTAACAAAATATTTAATCATGCCACTACATGATTAAATATTTTGTTACATTTTCCAAATAGGTATCCATCGTTCACCAATAAATTATAAAGTATTTAATTTGTTTATTTTGGTAAAGCAACAATTTTATGTCTAAGCGACGAATAATTCCGATCGTAATTTAGGCAACTTGTGGGTTGTCTTTCTGTCTACCTGTTTTTATTAGGAAAAAAAAAACGATATAATAAAGAAGGTTTGTTTTTTTATTATATTGTTTCTTTTTGCTTTTCATTATTTAAAAAAATCTGACTATTACATTAGTATTCTATAAGTATTATTATTATTATTATCACCTATACATTTTTCCTATTTACAGTGAGTACATACATACATGACAAAAATGCACATTATGTAGGTTTTAATCGATGTTCTACTGAACCCTAGAACATTATTAAAATCACATAATGCGCCTGACAATGACACGTATACAAAGCTATTATGTCAGATCCCCACACTATTTATTTGCAGTGAATAATACTATACAGATAATAAAGAGTAACTTTTTATACAGCCATTGGTGGTGTTAAAATTAACGCCAGCGGGATTTGAGGCATTATTGTCACCTTTCGGAGCAGTTGTTACGTTTTGTACAGACGGCTGTTTAGATAACATGTTTTAGTGTATTGAACTATATAATATTACTTTTTAAAATTCGTTTTTAACATCCACGAAAAAGGCGAGGTTTTATTTTTATATACATGGTATTATCAGCCCGTCATAGATAGCATAGCACGTGGAAAATCTTCTATTTTATTATTATATTTTTTTTATGTTATAGGAAGGCAAACAAGCAGACGGATTTCCTGATGGTAAGAAATTCACGCCGCCTAGAGACACCAAAGATGGTAATGGTGCGTTGCCAACCTGAGGTCACGGTGTTAGGTCTCGAGCAAAAGAAAGTTTACCGGCTACCTTGCCCTCCGAACCGGAACACGTCATGACGTTATGGCGGCAGGAATAGGTAAGGCGGTGGTACCAATCCGGGCGAGTTGCTGCGAAACTCTACCACCTAGTCAGATGTCACTTTGTTAGTGATGATAAGCCTATGCTCGCCTTTTACGAGCTGCCTGGCAAGAAAGGCAGATGGTCTATTCTGCAAAGGAGCCCGGACCAACACGGGGGAAACAAAAGGGGGAAATGCATATAAACCTTTTTTTGAATCACCCTATCTATTAAAAAAAATGCACCAAAACTATTTTTGTAGTTTGAAAGATCTAAACATACTTAGAGACAGACAGCGGAAAGCGACTTTGTTTTACACTATTTAGTGATAGGAAAAGCAGGAGGATTTTCTGAGGGTAGGTATGAGAATATAATAATATATAATATAAGATTTCATCAATGGAAATTCTAGACATAGTAAAACGAGGCTCGAGAAAAAAGAAGAGTTTAAAATTTCAATATGTGAAACGAAAACCTCAGTAGTTTGGATGGCAGAGTATCCTAAGCAAAGACAAAGGTTACGGGCGGCGCCGGCGAAATTCCTTAGTTTTAAAAGTCGTACAACGACAAAATTAATATGAGACCATCTTGGAATCATGACCTAGTTTTAAAAAAAGAACTAACCAGAACCAAGTATCTATGAGGCGAGTAATCGACCAATAAACACACGAGAAAATAAATAAAAGAAAAACAGTTTATTTAAAAACTTCCTCCTTTTGAGTCGGTTAAAAAATAGTGGGAAATAAATAGCTGAAAAATTAATGAAAAGACTGGAAAATCAATGTTGCTGACCGCTGTTTATTAATTATTACTGAATGATTTTGTTTTTATTTTTATGCATGTTTACTCACTAGTCTATGTTACTGTATCGTCGAATACCAATTGTCCATACAAGTGGGTAGTAAAAATATAGAAACCCCTTGATAATTATTCAAAAATAGCTACTAGTTATAAAAACAGAAGCATTTTGACCACAAGGTGCATATTTTTTCTAAGATATCTATCAAATACAGATTAACAAAAGGCGTTACTAAAATTTATCACCGGATCATTTGTTAAACCACAATACACTGACATAAAAGAGATTACTTCACGATGTTTTGATTACACTAGTGCCCTTTCAAACCGACGGATAACAACTTTATTTTACGTTTAATAACACCAATATAGTCTCTATTTTATTGTGATAGAAGTTAGAATGGTTATTGTGATGATTTATTTAGATGGCAAAAGAGTATTTAAGAATATAAGAATTAAAGGTAGAGCATTTAAAAGTGACGGAGTGTGCAGTAATAACTCAACGCGTCTTGTGTTTTGACGCGATGAAGATACTTATCGGTTACTAAACTGTACGAGAATGTTTGGGTTTGAATTTCGAAGCTTTTTTTTATTTTATTTTTATATCGTTCATCCACAGGCTATGACCAAAATCCATGCTGCTTTTTCATTCGTCATTTATATTTTTAATAAAAGTGTCTGAAAACTAAGTAACAAATTATTTAAAAACTAGCCAATGATTTCAGGCAAATTGGCTATTCTAACATGTTATTATCAGTCGTTAACCAAAATTTAGGGGAAATTTACTGTACATATATCATCTTAATGTATATATTTCTTGTGTTCGTGTGTTTGTCACTGAACCCCTCCTACACGACTGGAGCGATTTTGATGATTTGTTTTGTGTGTTCGAGAATGGTTTAGATTCATAATTTGGTCTCCTGGAAAATGCTTTTTAATTATTTTTTTACTAACAAGTAGTCGTTGATTTTGAAATGTCTTACATTGGGTCCGACACACTGCGCTACTATCGAACCATTAAAGTCAGGCAATACAAAGTTTGCTGGGTCAACTAGCATATAGATATTTTTTTAATATTTATGATAATATTCTTAAAAGTATGCCTTCTAAACGGGAAGAACACTATGTTAGGCATTGACGTCATGATACAAAGTATAGATAATATATATATATATATATATATTGATATTATATAAAGTCGTAGAAATAAATCAAAATTAATTATCGTAAAAGTTACACTTGTGATGCTACGGTGTTAGTGATAAATTAAAATTCGCTCACAAAACTTTCTCCAGGGAAACTAAACCACTTTGAAACTATTACATATCAGTAACAGCAGAAACTAAGTTATCTGTGTTAGAAAAATATAAATTTAAGAGACATGAAAAAGCTATTGTTAAACGAATTAATCCACTACCGAACCCGCAGTTGTAATAAGATATCTTGGGCTGCCTTTGATTAGTTCACAATGCGTGATCGGTACTGGTCGAAGTTATTAAAAAAATTACAAAACGCATGGATCATATTCTGTCCTTCATTCTATTAAACGCGTCCACCTCGATATGTATGATTATTTCACAGTCTCTGGGTCACAATTAACAAATAAATTATTCAAATTGGTATTTGATGTTTTTAAAATTGAGTTCCGAGCTAGCTAACCTGAAAAAAAGTAGCTAAATGGTGTCCGGACTTGTCATTAAGGATTCCGTTTCACTCATAGATACAGATTACAATACATTACATTTTATGGGAGAAAAATACATTACATTTTAGATTGACTGGATGTCCCAAAATATAACATTAATTTTTCTCCATCAAAAGTGACTTTACCTTGTCTTTGTATGTTTAAGGGCCACTTGCATTTGCATTCCCGGGTTACATTTAATATAAAGTCAAACTGTCAAATATAAGGTGATTTAACTCTAGTTAGACGTTAACTCAGTGTTAAATACTTAACCCAGGAACGTGCAAATGGCCCTTACAAAGCTATATTTGTGGTTTGTGAAAATGTACTGTAGATTTTTAAAACTGCTGTTCTAATTTGTAGAGAGTACTCAGTAGGTAGATAAATATAATACAGAGTTATAAATACTTATTAATGAGCTAGCTGCTCCGGTGAACTTCGTTCCACCCGTTCAGTTTGTATGGCAAAAATAAAATTGTTTTTCCCGATTTCCTCGCAATCCAACGAGAAAACAAGAATCCTATGTCCGTCTTCGGGTTCCAAGCTACCTCCCTGTAAAGTTTTAGTCAAATCAGTTCTGTGGTTTTTGAGTTATAAATAGTGTAACTGACACGACATTCTTTTGCATATATAGATATAAAAAGCTTCAAGGTCTAAGTTGACATCATAGTATTTATACATAGGTACATACATACATATCTATCAGGTACCTACCTACCTAGAGTCCCGGCATGATGGGTTTAACAATATTTTTTTTTCGTTTTAAAATATGAGCGCCTCCTTCATTTTTTATTCATGTTTAAAAGTGGTGTAGCAGCTTACAGAATACCTACCACAGTTTTTCACTGTGACTCTAATAGTTTAGGAACAAACTAACTGTGATATACGGACGTACGGTTTCTACAAAATTCTATTTTGTGAACCTTTATTAACGATTTTTATATAATTTTAAAAGTAAGTCCACTCAAAATACAAAAGCCAATTACAAAATTCATGACAAAATCTACAAACAGATAATTTGGAAAACTTTGCATCAACTTTTGTAACTGACGATACCTAAAATCAAATAATTAATTTTAGTTCGATATTATAACTGCTTGGCTTAAGTACATAAAACTTTACGTAAAATGTACTCCACGTCTAACACATTTGTGCAAAATACTTCTAATATAATTTCGGCCATGTTCTCTCTCCCCAACATTATGCCAGCGACAAGTCGTAACGAATACATTTATTGTGTCACCGGCATTGTCTGCAGTAATTATGTAGCATGTATTCATGGTGAGGGGGTCGACGCCATGTTGGTGTCACAATGGGTGTCAAAGTAACAGACTATACTAGCCCTGTGACACGACGGTTAATGGATAGGTGCACTTTTTTTATTTTCTTTAAATAAATAACAACTTTCTAACACTTAGTAGGTAAATTTATGTCACAAGATTGTAGATTGTAGTTGTTAACGTTTAGTTGGATTTCTTGTACTACAGTTTTTATAAAACTACACGCATGTGACATGTAGTAACTTTATTTAAAAAATAAGTTTCAGAGCCTCTACCATGAGTTTGTATAGATTACGTACGGTAAGATACGTGTCGAAATCTATGACAATTTTGGTCTAAAAATGTGTTTGTCTTAGTTACCACTAGAGGCGCTGTTTAAAGTTTTCATACATATAATTGACAGCGACGGTAGCGAGTGTAGTAAACTTGACAAGCCGTAAACTCATGGTAAGGGCTCAGAACCCTAACTATGAGTTGTTATAGATTACGCTTGGTAAGTTACGTGCCAAAATCTATGACACTTTTGGTCTAAAAATGTGTTTTACTTACCAATAGAGGCGCTGTCCGAAGTTTTCATACAAGTAATTCTCAGAATATCATGTCCTTAGTGAATTTATTAAACATATAAAGTTTTAACTGCAAAGCTATATGTTTAAGATGTTATTGACATTAAAAAAAAACACCGGTTTTCGTCATACTAGCGCATCGCTATCTTATGGCTGAGGCCTTAATATAGATATGTGAATCTACTGGTTACCAACCCTATATTTTAGCACGGATTAAAATAATAACTAGCGTTAAGGCCCCATACTCAGTCAGCCAGAAGGGCCAATCACCGCGCTCCCCCGTTCCATGATTACTATGAAATATTGCGCTCTAAAGTAAACGTCTTAAGCGACAAATCACTATTTTTGACACTATAAAAGTAATTTTAAAAAAGGATAAAAACTGAAACACTTATCTTCTTATCTATGTTTATGTTAAATCAGGTGTCGATATTTTCACAATTGAAGTAGACAGAAAGCAAAAGCTTTCAAAAAAGGATTAACTTATTGATTTTTTTCTATGGAACAAAGTGAAATGAATCGTGTTTTGGAAACACTTGTCTAGTATAACATAGTAAACATAAAAAACAGTAAACTGCTGACGTATTTTAGCGTATATGGCCCCTTAACACGCTGTGTAGAGATATGTAAAGCGGTGTAACACAGCTCTCTATCTCCTCGTAAATTAATACGTACTTAGTATTGGTTTTTTTATGTGATTGTTCAGTGAACAAGTACACGGGTCTCTTGTCGGTAAGAGACAAACGTGATCTATAGACACCATATATATATTACAAGTGCTTCGCTGTCCTGATGCCAGGATATTAGGCCTGTTATTCAAATCTTCTGGCTAGTCTATCCTCCGTGTCCGGAACATGATAGCCATTTTGGCGGCAGGAATTGGTAAGGTGGTTGATTCTTACCTGGGCAAGTTGTTACCCATCACTCTACTATCAATGGATTTATTGGTAATTAATCTAAAACACTATTTACCTGCGCTCGCCTAGTAAGTATCGTACATAACTTGCAAAAAGGAATGAAATTCCTTTAAAACATTTTTATATAAAATGTTGCCAAGACGAGGCCATATGTTCGAATTATGAAAAGTTTTGAGATGTCATGTATAACAAAGCTTCTCACTTAAAAAGCTCTAACTTCACAACTTTGCATTTAAGTTAAAATATATATATGTATATATACATTTTATTGAATAAGGCGTTATTTTGCGGAAATCCATTATAATATAATGTAGATTGTTATATTACATAAAGTGCATTCTATACCAAAATTTATAGATTGGCTGTTTTGTTACAATTACGTGGACTTGTGGTGAAAAATGCATTTATCGATAATTTTCTTTTTATTACTCTATTTTACAGCTCTCTTAGTGATGAGACAGATAAGCAACATTTTTTAACAAAGAACGTTTAGAGAGTGCGAATCTTAGCTCTACAGGACATCTCAAAACTTTTCCACAATGCGCGCCATTTGGTCTCGTCTTGGCAACATTTTACATTAAAATATTTTTGATGGGTATTGTTTATCTCTTATATAAACTTAAAACTGTAGAAGAGTAAATCCTGAACACTGAAGATGTTAAAAAAAGGCTGACCCTGAATCTATTTATTTAAAAAAGTGTCTTGTCCCTTTTTTAGCGTTTTTAGAATATTATTGTATGCCTGTCTGTATATTATATCCCGATATACATCGAATCCACTAGGCTCATAGTAACTAGATTTGGCTTGTAAGTACTTTATGTTTCCAGGAAGCTATTTTTAATTCAGTACAATGATGGGTATCTCTTGGGAGAGGGGTAAAAGTCAAAATGTAAATTGGGCTATAATTCAATAACGCGTAGTTAGATTACAATTATTCGGTTTTTGTACTTTACAGATAGTCCCGTCTTTTTTTCCAAGTCATAAGTTTTGTAGTTGAGAAATGATTACAGCCGTAACGAAACCTATTTTTTTATTTATTTTTTACGTAACGAATCTCAGTGTAAAGTAACCGAACTTGAAATCTGGAATTTAGAAAAACATTTGAACGTAAGGTTCATCACAAACATACCCTTACGCCAAATCCCCTTGCAATGTAAGTAGAGAGTAGTGAGTGCCAATTGAAAGAAAAACGCTGGGTCGGCTATTAAGTATGTTATAAGCTAGTGAAAATCTAATCTTTGAATCAAAGATTGATTTTCTCACTGGAACTTACGAATAAATAAAAATAAATTAGTCGTAATTTCTAGGCTAAAGCCAATATTCCAAAAAAGCCTAAACCAGCTGTTTCTCTATAAAATAGTAATAAAAAGACCGTGGTTTGTCGTAGACTCAAACACAAAGTAGCCTTAAAAATATTGTACTAAAGTGATTGCAGCGAAAAAATACTGATTTTTGTCTTTTACGGAGTAGAGAGTGTACGGAGGGTGTCAATTATAATTTTAACACACATTCTTCTATGTTAAAAGTCATATTCCGAGCCATATTTTCGGAAAATGGTACAAACATACCCACACAAATAATTCGTTGTTACGATTTTTTATGACATTGGAAAGCAAACAAGTAGATGGATTTACTTGTAAGAAATTCACGCACACTAGAGTCAAGAGACACCAAAGATTGTAATGATGCGTTGTCAACCTAAGTCCGGGATGATGGGCTTCGAACAAAAGTAATTTTATCGGCTACCATGTCCTCCAACCAGAACTCGTCCACCGCAAGCTCCTAAAAACATTATGATGGCAGGAATAGATAAGGCGGTAGTACCGATCCGGGCGAGTCACTGCGAAACTTTACCACTTAACCAGATGTTACGGTGTCAGTGACGTTTAGTCTATGCTTGTCTTTTACGAACTGCCTGGCAGGAAGGCAGAAGGTCTATTATGCAAAGATAGTAGAGTCCTTTAACTGCCGAATAGGTATTATTGGAATAAGCTTATCCTTCCTTTCATTGGACTAACGTCGCTGTAAAACTCTACAACCTAATCATATGTCGCTGCCTTAATGACGAGCTGCATGGTAGGAAGACAGATGGTCTATTTTGCAAAGAAGGTAGAGTCCTTTCGTCGTCTTTTCGTCGCTGTGAAACTTTACCACCTAGTCAGATGTAATTGCCTTAGTGACGAGCTGCCTGGCTCGAAAGTAGATGGTCTATTCTACCGACCGGCTCTTTAGTCGAGCGGCTAGTGTACTCGCCTAACTACACTGTTCGGCTTAGGCTCGGTTTCGATTCCCTACAGGGCAGACATATGTGTGATGAATATTATTATTGAAAAAAAAAGACAAGCCCTGGAGTTTCTCTCGCCGGATCTTCTCAGTGTGAGGCCGCGATTCCGATCAGGCGGTAGTTTAAAAAATGTCGACGCGCACAAATACCACTTGTATGGTTCATATGAATAAAGATTATTCTGATTCTGAATATTTAGATGTCTGCATTTCCGGGTTTGGGTGTTTATTAAATTTATTCTGGTATCTATTAAGTGTCGTTAACTAATACCCATAACACAAGTATATAATTTGCTTACGTTAGGGTTAGATTCAATTTGTCTAACTTGTCCAGAAACATTTATTTTTTAATTTATTCTGGATCCTTTCCAAACCAATACTAACTCATGTGATCATCATTGAAATAAGATTCCCTTAACCAACAAATCAAACTGATTTAAGTTATTAAATTGATAATTTAATTAATCCAGTTATTTAAGTACGTTAATGCGACGTAAGTGAATGTAGGATCATTGTTGTCGGGTCGGGTTTCTGGCCGGTGGGTAACGTGGTCATTCCGCTCAATTACCCACCATCAGCGGATAATTCCGGTTCTAACCGGATCGGGTTACATTTCGACTCCCGTATTGTAATTCGTGTTTAACGCGTGGGGGTATTTGTGACATTGGAAAATAATGAAGACATATTATTTGAATAAATTAATCTATATATAAAAATCAATGCCACTTTTCGTTGTAATTTTATAACTTAAGAACGGACTCACCTATCCAAACCAAATGTTTAAGCTTTGTTTGCACTATTTAGTAGATGGTTTATGTGAAGTTTGCAAGTTGGTCTACCAGTGGTTGTAACAAATGAATTTAATAAATGGTGGATCATTTTGTTAATTTTCAGTCAAATTCAAACTTTTTCAGATGACAGCAAAATCCTCGCTATCATATTAAAACTTTTGTCTGTTGTTTTTTTTATTTTGTTCTGTTTTGTCATTCATACGTTCATATACGTAGCGAAGCACCTACCGGGCCGCTAGTTGAATATACATATCTATGTTACATTGCTTGTTCGCAATAAAATTATTCAAACATATTTTGATTAAATTTGGTAACAATCTGAAATTTGGCCAAATTTGGACAGTTTATATATCGTAGCTATAAGCAGGTATAGTAGGGCAACATCTACCATGCACTCTAAACTCGTGCCACGCCTTGTCTACAATACCGCCTCGTTGGTCGAGTGGCTAGCGTATAAGCCTAACTAGTAAATACATCGACCTACCGCGAGGCTCGGATTCGATTCCCGACGGGGGCAGGAATTTGTGTGATGAACATTTAGATGTCTGCATTTCCGGGTCTGGGTGTTTATTAAACTTATTCTGGTGGTAGTATCGTTGACCATAACACAAGCATATGATTTGCTTACTTTGGGGTTAGATTCAAATTGCTTGATTTGTCCAGGGTATTTATTTATTTATATAATTATTAACAAAAATCCAGACTAACCAACAATAAACTGAAAAATCGTGAACCAGATTATGAAGTAGGTTCTTGAGCCTACTGCCACAGATTGGTACCATTGCTAGATTGGTACTTATTCCTGCGTTATGATACCACATTCGAGTCCTGGTTTTTGTAGGCATGAGGCTAATCCCGTCAGCTACAAGTTGAAAACGCACCATCACCACTTTAGTGTCTATAGGCAACATGTATTTTACCATCAGGAGAACTTTTTGTTTAAAATCATTAGAATTGTTTAAAGAAATTTCAATCCCATAAAAAATAAAGCTATCCCAAAAAGGATACATGGTCTCTACACGGATAAGTTATTTAGATTTATTTTGTCCTTTATAGTGACTAGAGGTTGGCATCATTCAAATATGACTGTCTGTTATTTTTTTAAATATTAGGATACATTGATCGCGTGGGTAGACAATGGAGAGATTATTTGTAGAGAGGCGATCACGGAGGCGTCAGTCTGGACACGGATAATGGGTAAAGCCGGGATAATCCGGATTTCGTGGAGGTAGCGTCTATCCAGGTGATGCGAGGTCCAAGTAACGAGAAAATATCAAGTCTGTGCTGCCATAGTTGATACTGTTTCATAAAAAAAACACACATATTTTACATATATCTAAGAATAAGTATTTAATACTTATAATTAATAATTACTACACTCATTACAGTGTGTGTCAAAAAATGCATAGTATGTTATAATATAACCAAATTGATATTAAAAGATTAAGAAAACATAATACTAAAAATAAAGATAATATTATGTATTTCATTACTACAGTGCGCGCCAAATAATTCTGCGCGCGAAGGAGGCCGCTGATAATGTTGCCGAAAAATAAATGTTATTTCCCCAAGTTTGATGAAAATCAGTTACCAGTAATTGACACTTTTATAACTAATTAACAAAGGCTTTAAGATTTTTAGTTTTACAAGACTTTTAATCTTTATTAAAATTATTTTAATGGCTATCATAAAACTTGTTTTATTCAGTATACCTAGGAATTGTATACCATGTTCTAAGTAAACAAATTTTCTAAGTAAACAAAGTAACAAAAATAGTATTGCAAAAAACAACCTGCTCTTATTGCGGCAGTGTTCATATACTTACATTTCACAAATAAATCGGTGTTTTACAGTTAATATCAAAATATATCCAAATTATAAATTACACATTTAAATACTTGAGAAAATAGCACAGTACCAACTCGTAGCATTGAATAAGTTAAAAATGGCGACATTCTACGACAACAATTATCTGCCATGTAAGATGGTATCTGGTAAGATTTGGCGAATGTCAAAATAGTTAAAAGTGTTTATGCACGAAACTTAATCTGGCGATCTCTCTACATTTTATAATTCTCGTTACTATTTAAATGAGGAAAACACTCGGTTATGTAAGCTTGCTTCATCCAGAGATACCTATAATCTATATAAATACTTATATAGGTACATCTGTGGTTTCATCACAATTATTATGTTTCCGTCGCGTTTTGACAAGTATTATTTGGGTATTATCTTTTTTTAACTACAATAATTGAAAAGTGTGGTTTGGAGTTTTGGCGCCATCGAGAGAAAAGACGGTCGAAGTTTTTTCATAATTATTGAATTTCGTGTTGATATTGAGTGAAATTAGTCAATTTTGGTGGCATTTTGTACAATTTTGTTCAGTGAAAGTACACAAATGAAATAATCAATAACAAATAATTAGTGTATCGTGTGTTTCCGCGTTGCCGCCAAATCTCACTACACCAGCTTGAGTAATGAGTACACCGCTTTACCCAAGACTTTGACATGACTTACTGACGACTTATGACTGATGACTAATTATAATTGATTAATATTTGATTCAAATTTCTACTTGACTAATAGCAAAATACTAACCTTTAGTAAGAAGAAGAAAGAAGTATGGTTGGACTATACCTTCGTAAACATTTTCAGATATTTAAGCAGAATTTTTGTAGTAGGTACGAGTACATTGTCATAACAAGACTACGGGGCGGTGAAGCGTATCCTATATCCCGTAAAAATAGGTATCTAAAAATGTTATATTTTTATATAACATTAAAAAAGACTGTAGAAAACTATGGTCAGAGTACTTCGATGAGAGGTCAAAAACCAAAGGTATTTGGTATAAGACAATCCAACCTTCTCTATCGTTTAACTCGTGGATAGTAGAGTCCAATTTGAGCAGAAATGACACTGTCACAAGTCTGAGACTTCGCTCCGGACATGTTCCATTCAATAAATTTGCTTTTATGATGGGAAAGACCTCGTCTCCAAATTGCGTCGAGTGTGATGTCGTTGAAGATGTCCATCACATCCTAATGGAATGTGTACGTAGTGAATCTCGGAGAATAACACTATCGCTAAATAAGCTAGATGTAGGTATCTGTAACAGCCTTTTGGCGTTCCCATTGTCTGAGAACGCCAAAAAGCTCTATAGTATGGTTAAGATAAGAAGATTTTAAGTTTTTTTTATTTTGATTATTTTTTTGTGTTAAATTATAGTTGCACTATTGAGGTGACATGTCCACTAGGACAAAACCTCGTTAAATAAATGAAAAAAAAAAGTTATATTTGATAAAACTTGTAATACCTAAACTTTTAATCTACCTGTTTACTTACCTAAATACTATAAATAATAGCTATATGCCTCTCTTCTTGTGTCTCTATCTAAAATCGTGAAAAAATGATAGAATAGGAAATGAATGTGTTCCAGAACAGAGGGTAAGGTACTTCGATATACTGTAAATTTACACAAGAGGCTTAAAATCTCAGCCTCGTGTTGGCAACGCATCGTTACTAGTAGTGCTTTTTAGATACCAAGGTAAATTTTTATAACATCCGCCACAAAAATCAGTTACTTCGTTGGTATGGATTCAAATTATTTGGATTTCGCTATTATAGCATACTAGCATACGCATACGCTTATAACTTGTACCACAGATATAAGAACAATGTAAAAGCTTCTAAGTATCACATAATCAATGTGTCTTTATGAAGGTGTAATGTAGCCATATTAGAATAAGATCAGTGCCTTGTGTTACTCTGTGGCCATTCATGTCCAGTAAACGGTCCGGTAAACTTATTTAACACGTATTTTCCTTGAGGCTTAACATTTTTTTGAGGTCTATGAAAGAAATAATATTTTTATGGCTTTTAGCATGATCATATGTATTTGCCAACTTCATAGACAGATGTTTAACATCGGCATGTTTTGAACATTCGTGGCTTGGTGACGTTTCTGGGATAGGGTTATTCTAATACCTAACATTTGCCGCAACCTAAAATGTTAAGCAATGAAATGGAGTCATACAATTATTGTAAGGATTTCATTGTTTTTTTTTTAATTTCTCAAAGTGTAGCCTATTAGGATTCAATAGGCATATGTGTTGCCAATTTTGGGTTGGGATTCAATAAATAAAACTTTTACTAACCATCATTTTACAACTTCACTTCTAGTTACAAAGGAAACAAAATTGGTTCGGTTCCTTAATCGAATGGTTGAAAAACAAATTGGGTTACAAGATGCTGGCTCAACAAATTTCGTCCAATATAGAAAGAAGGAAAGAAAAGTATCTTCATGCCCATACATCCGAAGCAGTAGGCAGAGGCACAACCGAAGTAGCCACGACTAGCCGAAGACACTAAGTCCCACAATGTGATAGGTTGCATGTCTATCGCCAACCGGGCACATATTCAATCAGATAGTTTTTCTGTACTATTTTGCTAGTCCTCTCTTGTATGCTGCTCGCACTGTCATGCTAGAAACTTTTTCTTTCTTTTATCTTTCCTTTCATTCTGTGTATGGGAGGAAAATCCATCTTTATTTGCTACATAGTCTACGTTTTATTTACTAAATAATTAAAGATATATTTCTTAATGTTTAATAACACGGGACAATAAACTTTTATTTTCTTACAATAATAGGTACAGTATTTTACTTATTTACACAATTTATTCTTTATATAACTGATATCCATCTATTTACATAAATATGTTATTTCTACTTGCTGTTTTCCTAAGGTAATTATAAGCTGTCATACAATATTCAGCATAGTTTTCATTTTCTTATTTCTATTTATAACCACATTGCCTATTTGGGGCTGATATATTGGGCCGAGTGGTTGATGCACAACTGCCAACGTGGTAAGTATTTATTATATATTTTTATATATTTCACATTGGCCCTCATGTTATGCAGCCAGCAGCGATAACGCATGAGCCTTCGTTATTCTTTTGATTTTTTATTGTATGAGCTTGAGCTTCACATGTTGCAACAAACCTAATAGCAATTTCAATTACATGTCAACTAGCCGACAAGGCGAACTTTAGATACAGTACTCGATAATCTATGCCTACCCTGCATGGGCGAGAAGATAATATGTACAGTAGTACTATTTAAATTATGCGCTTCGGCTATATCCGTCAAGAAATCCGAATGTATTTTAAAGATATCTACATAGAGTTGTTATTACATAATTAATCATTTCACTTAAATTTAGATTAAGTCAGCCAATTCAAAAATAAATGTATAAAGTGTAAAAAGAGTAAAAAGTTTAAAGCCGATGCGTATAATTTAAATAGAAGTAGTATTAGTAGTTGTAGTAATAATATGTATATGGAAGATGGCCCAGGGTTCAAATGGTTTTATACATTCCGAATATCAATTTATTTGGTCACTTTATACGGAAAATTGAAATTTCTATTTATATATGTTATTCCTAAACTATAACTTATGATCAAAAAAAAATACGGGACGATACGTAAGGCACATACTATAAATCGAAAAAAAAAGCTTAAAAGAAATTGGACTACGCCTTAATGAATTCTAGCATAATTTAAACTTTTACTTTTAACCCTTCTCTTACGGGGAAGACTTTCAGTAAAAACCTTCTTATGACATTCTACGAACATTCTGAGGTCTAGCGGTTCAGGCGTTGGATTTGACTGCATGAGGTCCCGGGTTCGAATCCCGGGTCGGGCAACAAAAAGAAAATTTTGTTTTTACAATTTTCTAGTTTAAAAAAAATGCTCGGGATTGGATGTGTGCCCCGTTGGCTTACCATCTATCACATTGTGGGACTTAGTGTCTTCGGCTAGTCGTGGGAGCCCTGGTTGTGCCTCTGTCTACCTCTTCAGGGATATATGGGCGTAAAGATAGTTTTTTATAAAGTATCTACCATCCAAGTTTTGTTACGATCGGTTTAGTGGATTCGGCGTGAATAGCGCTCATGTTACAGACAGACAAACAAGCAAACAGACAAAAAATCTGAAAATGTGTTCTGCTGGCCCGTTTTATTTGTCTGTACCAATTTTATTCAAATATTTTCATTGCTCAGAATTTGCTTTTCTACAGTTTTACTACAAGTTTAAATAAAGGTGAATAGATGATTGCGTTTTTTTAATCGTATTGCCAATTCTGTTACACTTTTAGTTTTTTTTACATACATATATCTTCACGCCAAGTCCCTTCTGGAATTAGCAGAGAGTGTAAATTTTACTTATCATGAATTAATCACTAATACTCTTAAATAATAAACTGGTGTAACATTGCTTCGTCAGTCCATAAAACTATTGGAACTAACCATATTGGGGTGAATTTCCGATGGATATTGGGGCGATCAAATCCCATAGGTTCAAGCATTAATTCCAACCCCATACACGTAAGCTTTAAGTAAATATAAACATTATTTTAGTAACGCACCAAGTTAAGTAAGCTCCCACAAGCGATTAGTCCGACCCCATGTTTTATGGTATTACAAAGGATAGCATTGATGCTATTATCTGGCAAAAAAGTCTAGTTTGCGTAAACTTTTCATACTTTTCCATGTTTTGTAATTAAGTAAGTAGGTATATTATGATTTTGAAAACTTATACTCTTAAACCTTACTCTGAGTTAAGAAGCAATTGTTTTAAGAAGTCTAGTAAGTGTAACTTTACTTTACCGAATTTTCTTTAATGTTTTAAAAAAGAGTCACTAATTATCTGACCACTCCTGCGGTCTAGCGGTCCGGCGTCGGACTTGACTTCTTGAGGTCTCGGGTTTGATGACTCGGTCGGGCAACTAAAAAATAAAAATTTGCCTTCCCAATTTTCTGATAAAATAACGTCGCCCGGGATTGGATATAATGCCTTGCATTGTGGAACTTAATATCTTCGACTAGTCGTGGGTGCCCTGGTTGTAGCTCTGCCTACGTCTTCGGGGATATGGGCTGAAGATAATTACTAGTTTTCTTAGTATTAAAAATATTGTCAAGCGACGTGATGTTAGGGAAGTTAGCAAGTAAAGAAATTAGTATGAAACGGTGGATCCTGGGTTTCCAAACTTAAACGTGAGGGACACCCCTTTTTTCTTTGCAATGGTCTGGATTTTCTGTAGACAATAGACTGGGAGCTCAAAAGAGGGTTCATAGGATCATTATTGACATAGTTTACCTAGGATTATTGCCAACAAGGTGGTTCAGGCTATGTGTGGCTCATTACCGATTGCTGTATATCAACTTGCCCGGGCAGGGCTTCACTGTCTTTATTAGAATTGCTTATTAAGCCTAATAAGACAGCAACGTACCAACAAAACGACAATTGTATATTTTGTTTTAACAGCACTTTGTGAAACTCCATTATAATACATACATTCACACTGCTAATATTATTGGACCGATTTGAGTACAAAAACTACCTTAAAAAATTAATCAATAAAATTTAAAGTAGTAGTACCTTATGTCATTTTTTAAGTAACAATGATAAAAGATGAAAAATACATGAAATACCTGTCGCTAATAAAGTTTATCGATATTCTAATTATTAATCTTTGTAAAAATGAAAAAAATACAAAACATGTTTTAGTAAAAATGTTATTACTACTATTCATAATATTATATTTATATTTCTATATCACTTGTCTCATTTTAACATGATAAGATAGAAAGGGACGGAAGAAGGGTATAGGTTAGGGGTAAGCAAATCCGTTGGCGGATTGACAGTTGACAGGCAACTGTAGTAAATCAAATTGTAATAGGCTCAGTATTATATTGGGAGAGATTTGTTTCGAACCCTTTCTCTGGGCCGGAGAAAGTTGTGAATGTAACTTCGTCGTTTATTTGCTTCGCTTTATTTGCTGAGAAATTAAGATTTCTCAGCAAATAAAGCGCCTCTACATTTTAAGGTAATCTTATCCACATTTATCACTTTTTATTATTTATTTATGACATTAGAGTCGCAGTTGACGTTGACTGAAGTAACAAAAAGTATCTTCACGCCCATATCCCCGAAGTGGTACGCAGAGGCACAGCCAGGGCACTCACGACTAAAAGAAGACACTAAGTCTCACAATATAACAGGTGGCACGCCTATCGCCAACCTGGCACATATCCAATCCCAAGCAAACATTTTTAAAAACCAAATTTTCTTTTTGTTGCCCGACCCGGGACTCGAACCCGGGACCTCATGCAGTCAAGTCCAACACCTGAACTGCTAGACCACAGAGGCAATAATGTAACAAAATTATGTTTTAAGATGTGACGGTACATGCCCAGGAACTCCTTTTAAGACAGAGGCTTCCAACATTTATGCCACGTAAGTAGTATGTAGTATTCAGTACACAGTGTGTTTAGATAAGCCGGGACGTCGTAATTTTCCGCGTTGTTTTCTGAGCTTAGACTTAAAGCTTATTGAATGTTAATATACCTCACGAGGGGTTGCTTTTAATCCAAACGTTAATAACTGCGTGTTCATTATACTTATTAATTCTACCCAAATATAAATTATTTTGTTATAAAGGCATCGCTACACGAACACGAATACTATTCTGATTACGTTATTGATTTTGAAATAGTAGATTTTTTTAAAGGAAAGTTTGAATGTTACGAAATGAAGATACCCATAATAGCATAGCTGAATGATAATTCTGTTTGTAATATTTTAACTAAAACCCCGTGAAAGTTTAGTAATACAGTTTTACACACACTTCAAATTAGTGGTGGCATTAATACACAATTTGAATTACTACATAAACAAAAAACGTATTTTAAAAAATATGTATTAGTTTATTTATATGATTCCTTCTTGCACACATTTTCTTACAAAATAAATGGACACTGTTAAATTTAAAAGTATAACAAGTGGGGCTTATCTCTAGGTTTTCTGTCAGCAAGCCCAAAAAATTAGAATCTGAAATGAAAGAGTGGAAGGTATCATGTCCAATAAACAAATAAACCTCTATAATAATATATCTAATAAGAATAAGAATGACGAATCATATAATAAGAGCAAACGTTATTGAGTACAATAATAATATTCTTTCATTTATGTATTATTTATAACTTGTAAGTCTAAAACAATATGAAGCAGTCAATCAAATAAAACTTACTGTTTTGGCTATAATATATGTCGCTGCGATACTAATGTTATTTCCACTCAAATAACGTGTCATATCGGTTGTCAATGGAGACGTACATCCAGATTAACAGCTGTCCGCGTCAAATATCGCGTGGTTTGTTAAGCGGTTGTTAATGCCCTTAACTAATGCAGTGGTTTGAGTAATTTTACCTCCCCGTAGCTTAGAGATCAGGGGGTTGGAGGAGGAGCTGAATTATCCTTAGAGTTGTAAGTTTAATGAGGACAAAGCGTAAGCAATGAGATGAATATCCTTCATTCATAGGTACCATTGGTTTAACTTTTAATGTACTTTGTTGCTGATACTATGATAGACATTTTATCAAAACTAGCTGTAGCCCGCGATTTCGTACACAAGTTGAAGTGACACGTGATAAAAAATGGGAACGAGATAAATAAAAAAGATGGCCTTTGTGGTCTAGCGGTCTGGCGTCGGACTTGGCTTCTTGCGATCCCCGTTTAGTGCGACAAAAAAATTAGAAAATGAGTTATTTCACTTTTCTAACAAAAATGACGTCGCCCGGGATTGGACATGGGTTTGCCACCTATCACATTGTGGGGCTTAGTGTATTTGGCTAGTAGTGGGTGCTCTGACTGTGCTTCTGCCTACTTCTTCGGGGATATGAGCATGAAGATACTACTAATAAAAGTTATCTTAATTGTGAAACCGGGTGTGAAACAACAGGTAAACAGATGAACGGACAAAAATATTAATAGCACTTATTTTGAATAAGTATTTTGAATACAATACGTACCAATATATGTTTTCAAAAAATGTTTCATGTGCAGATTTAGTTTTATTTGTTTACTTATTTTTATTTTACAACAAACAAAATTTGTCTATTTTATTATATTTATAGTTACAATTCAAAGTTAAAAAATATTTTATGTATAGACTTAGTCTTATTACTCTTTTTTGATGGCCTCGTTAGTCGAGTGGCTAGCGTATACGCCTAACTACACCGACCAACCGCGAAGCTCGGTTTCGATTCCCAAGGGGGGGTAGGCATTTATGTGATGAACATGTCTGCATTTCCGGGTCTGGGTTTTTACATCTTAAAATTTTTCTGGTATCTATATATGTATTTCTATGTATCAGAATCATTAACTAACGTGTCACAATTTTTGTCCTCAAAAACCACTTTACCGATTATAATAAAATTCGCACACAATGTGCAGTTCGATCCAACTTGAGAGATAGGATAGCTTATATCTCAATTTATGGTAAAAAAATTACCATCCGAGCGAAGCCGGAACGGCCAGCTAGTTTATTATATGTTATTTTAAGGCGATAAACGGCATACAAGTACGCGGCTCCGGTAGATGTCATAGGTAGGTCGCTGTCCTGTGGCCGGGGTGTTAGGTCACTTGTGCCAGTTTACTGGCTACCCCACCCTCCGGACCGAAAGATGGCAGTCATTATGGCGGAAGGAATAGGTAGGCGGTGTATCCCACCCTGGGCAAGTTGCACAGCACTTTATCACCAGTTAGTATTATATAAACTGTTTCGCCTTCTCTTCGGAACTGACAGGCAGGACCATCTGTCGGTCTATTCTAAGCAGAGCACTCAGACCAACACCAGATAAACAAGTTATAATGTAAAGATAAAGTTAAAAATATACAATACCATACAATACTATAAAAATATAAATTAAACTATAAATAAATTAAATAATTAGGCACAGTAAAACTTAAAAATCCCACTCCAACTATTTCATTGTATAACACGATTTAATAATTATTTTTTTCTAAAAATAGCGAACGGTTTTGAAATGGTGCCAAATAGGTTTTATCAACATCGTACCAGTAGTTTTTAAGTTACACCTGACGATGCATATTTTTTTGTACAACCATTTCATAAGTGAAAAGTTTAGGCATAGTTTTTAAGTTATGCCTAACAGTATAGCTTAAAAACTATTAGTCGGATCATGATAAATCTAATATGAGATCACTTCGATAAAATGAGATATCTTTAAAAAAAAGAACCATCTAAATTGGTAATCGTGTCACAAACATACAAAAAAAAGTGTGTGTGTGTCAGCTACGACGCACGATTGGAGTTAACTCCTTACGAAATGTATCTTGCAGCACACATGTCTTCTACAGCAGATTTAGTTATGTTAATTCTTCTTAAATTAGTATCATCGCAGACATTAGAAGTGTCATCCAAATAGTCAGTATTTTGATAGATAGCGACTCCTCCTGCACGGAGACTACAAAGTATCGCGCAGGAGGAGATCCCGAGAATGAGATACGCTGTCTCATGTATACCATCTCATTCTTTTACACGTTCAATCCTACAGATATATTATATGTTTGTTTCTTTCTACGTAACGCCTCAACTTTTCGTGTTACACTTGATTTTACTCCTCATAAAATTTCCGTACCGGTCCTTATAACTCAAATCGTTTCTTAAGGAGTAAACTCCAAAAAATACTGATTGAAAACATCTTCCGTTTTTGGAGTTTATTAAAAATATGTGCTGAAATAAAATTTACGTTTTTGCGAAAAGTTAAAAAATGTATCGAATTTTTTTATCTTTCATTCCAGGGATTAAAACGCGCGCTTCTTTTAGGAGACAGCGCGCGAGCTTATTTAAGGCTTGATTATTATACGTATGTAGCGTAATAATTTTTAGTTTTTGCGGTAACTTCTAAAATATTCTGTGTTCAGTGTCATATAGTCATATTAAGCACCTTTGTTAAACTAATTTTAATATGGATATCTATTTTATTTGACAAAATCTGTTCTGGGGGTTTTGTCAGTGTTTTCAATGAAAACTTCCAATGAGAATATTGATCAAATATGATTAAATTTCAATCAACTACCAACAAACCTGAACTGAAAATACATCCTCACTTCATTAATTTTTAGACACAATGTAATGTTTAACTAAAAAAATACATGTACATATAAAAATCGGTGCTGACGTCTGTGTGTAGGTATAGGTATGCAGAATAACTGCCAAAACTAAATCTTTTTTCTAACTCTGCCTCTATGGGTTAGAATCTGTTATTTAACTTGTCTGCATGGGAATTCGGGTAATATTTCTAGGTCGGGCAAAAAAGGAGATTTTTTAATTTATATTAACACAACTTGTGTTACCCGGGATTAGATAAGTGCCCGGTAGGCTATTTTTGTACATTTTTTATCGATATGTTATATTGTGCCTACTGTGCCTTTAGCATTGTAGGAAAAACACCTTAGGCTAATCGTGAGTATCCTGGTTTTACCTCTGGTAACCTCTTAAGTGATATGGACGTAAAGGTACTTTTCTCAACATTTAGAATTGCAAACATTACTTTTGCATTACTCATCATTGTTTATTTCACGTAGTTTATTTGTTTAAAGATTTTATGTATCATTGACAAGCTTTTACAGAAATACAGTATCATTTATTTTGAGTTTTATATCTAACTTCTTGAGGAAAGAGTCAGATAAATTTTACATCACTCGTTTAAATCACACAGTAAAATGGCGGGTTGTTAAATCTTAGGGAAAGCTAGTAAGTTTCATATATTCTGTGGAAAACTTTCACACAGGGTATTTACTGTCTATTAGACTTTTTGACAGACGAGACAAGCATTAGTTTTACGAGTGTAGACGCCCATATCATAAACGCAGTCGAAGAAACATCACCGAGCTGTCTGCCTCCTGACCGCGGCGTTGTAACGTGATTCATGTCCCTTGCAGCCACCGCTTCTATCTAGCTGCTAAGAAATGGATAGAGGCGACGTCTGCTCAGGCGGCTCAGCTTTACTTCACAGATCTTTTGAAACGGCCTTCCATGGGAGCCACAAAAAAAATAAGTAGCTTCTCCGGGTCCTTAATTTTTTACATGACTAATTAAACCCGGATCAGACCAAGTATTTAAATGAGTATATTAAATCTATGAGTTTAATGTGCTTCGGAAGATATAAGGGTTTGAAAGAAAGTATTGGTGTAAAAATGGGAAAAAGAATAGTCACCCGGATTGGTACCACCGCCTAACCTATTCCATAACGTCATGACGTGTTCCGGTTCGGAGGGTAAGATAGCCGGTAAACTTAATTTTGCTCGAGGCGTAACATCCCGACGTTTGGTTGGCAACGCACCATTACCACTTTTGGTGTCTCTAGCCGGCGGGAATTTCTTACCATCAGGAAATCCGTCTGCTTGTTTGTCTTCCAATGTCATAAAAAAGTATAGGTAACAGATGAAAGGTTGACAAAGGAGATATAACTAAATAACTAAATAAATATCCCAGGACAACTCACACAAATTGAATCTGACCCCAAAGTAAGCAAATTATATTATGCTTGTGTTATGGGTGTCAGTCAACGA